>JAPQVY010000133.1:53797217-53799717 GCA_028535165.1 Quercus tomentella | reverse complement strand
CGCGCAGCAATGGGTGAAACTAACACCGTCCGCGTTGCGATAGCGTGGCCAAGCTAAACCAAGAATGCATGCATCCCCCCACCACGCGGCTACTGAGACCATCAACCCCCCGCCACTGGGCACGGGTGATTGTGGCCTCGAGGAAAAGTGGCACCAGAGAAAGCTTTCACAATGCGTTTGATCATCACCTTAGGCTTGCTTTGCGTGGCAATGGGTGAAACTAACACCGTCCGCGTTGCAAGAGCGCGCCGCAGCTATACCACGTACACGTGAAATGCCAACCTGGGTCCACCCCGGCGATGCATTTAGGGCCCACCTCGCGCCATGGAGCACGCGGGGTTGGGTGCCTGAGGGCTCGTCATGAGCATGCCTACCCGTGGCCAAGCTCAAGAGGGGTCGCCCCTGTGCATCGCCGAATACCTCCTCCCCCCTAAAGAGCCCTTAGGAAAAAATCCGCTCTGGCACGAGGAAACATTGATTTGTTGAGGAGGAATAATGGGTCATTTTTGGAGCAATTCTTGGAGTCTTGCCCTGATTTTTTGCAGACATGCTAAGAAAAATCCAACCTTCAACCTGTCAAAATTTGGATGCCAGATTCAACATATTTTATTTTTTATGATTTTCTGAAGCCGAAAAATAGGAAAAATCATAAGAAATTCAAAAACGCTCGGAACGCCGAACCGCTTGCTGGAATCCTCCTCTAAAATCATGGAATGAATTTAGGGACATAAAAATGGAAAAAGGCACGAGCCAATTTTGCTAGAGTGCGGGACGATGCGGGACGATGCGGCGCGGCGTGCATGCTGGCATGCCCTTGGGATGCCCACTGCCTGCCCAGGGCATGCAGCAGCGAAGGCCAAGGCAGCCCCCATGGGCAGGCAGCCAAGGCCAGGGCGTGCAGCAGCCAAGGCCAAGGCAACCCCCCATGGGCATGCAGCAGCGAAGGCCAAGGCAGCCCCCATGGGCAGGCAGCCAAGGCCAGGGCGTGCAGCAGCCAAGGCCAAGGCAACCCCCCATGGGCACGCAGCCAAGGCATGGGCATGCCGCAGCCAAGGCCGAGGCAGCACCCCATGGGCATGCAGCTGCCAAGGCCTGGGCATGCATGCATGCAGCAGCCAAGGCCAAGGCACGCAGCCAAGGCCGTGGCATGCTTGCGTGGGCACGCTGGCATGCCCCTGGGCGCGGGCAGCAAGGCCCCTGGGGGCACGCAGCCAAGGCCCTAGCATGCACGCTGCCTGAAGGGCAGTGGCAGCACGGCGAGGGCGTGGCATGCCCCGTGGGTGGGATGCCAAGGCCATGGCATGCCCTTGGGACCCCTACAAGGCCATGGCAGCACTTGGGGGGGGGGGGGGGGGTGCTGCAGCCAAGCCCAGATAGCCTCTTCGGACGCCTCCTACTCTTCCCCCCCTAAAGAGCCCTTAGGAAAAAATCCCATCTGGCACGAGGAAACATTGATTTGTTGAGGAGGAATAATGGGTCTTTTTTGGAGCAATTCTTGGAGTCTTGCCCTGATTTTTCGCACACATGCTAAGAAAAATCCAACCTTCAACCTATCAAAATTTGGATGCCAGATTCCACATATTTTATTTTTTATGATTTTCTGAAGCCGAAAAATAGGAAAAATCATAAAAAATTAAAAAACGCTCGGAACGCCGAACCGCTTGCTGGAATCCTCCTCTAAAATCATGGAATGAATTTAGGGATACAAAAATGGAAAAAGGCACGAGCCAATTTTTCCGGAGTGCGGGACGATGCGGGGCGATGCGGCACGGCGTGCACGCGGGCATGCCCACTGCCTGCCTCCTTGGGGGAAATAACCTCATTTTCCAAAAAACCCTCATTTTTAGGAAATCACTCCCCAAATATGTGGGCAAGCAGCAGCCAAGGCCCAAGGCATGCATCGAAGGCCAAGGCAGCCCCCCACGGGCATGCAGCCAGCCAAGGCCGGGGCATGCAGCAGCCAAGGCCAAGGCAGCCCCCATGGGCAGGCAACCAAGGCCAAGGCATGCTTGCGTGCACGCAGCCAAGGCCAAGGCCATGGCAGCCCCCATGGGCTGGCAGTCAAGGCCAAGGCACGCAGCCAAGGCCATGGCATGCTTGCGTGGGCACGCTGGCATGCCCCTGGGGGCACGCAGCCAGGGCCCTAGCATGCACGCACGCTGCCTGAAGAAGGGCAGTGGCAGCACGGCGAGGGCGTGGCATGCCCCGTGGGTGGGATGCCAAGGGCGTGGCATGCCCTTGGGACCCCTACAAGGCCATGGCAGCACTTGGGGGGGCTGCTGCTGCCAAGCCTAGATAACCTCTTCGGACACCTCCAACTCTCCCCCCCCCCCTAAAGAGCGCTTAGGAAAAAATCCCCTTTGGCACGAGGAAACATTGATTTGTTGAGGAGGAATAATGGGTCTTTTTTGGAGCAATCCTTGGATTCTTGCCCTGATTTTTTGCACACAAGCTAAGAAAAATCTAACCTTCAACCTGTCAAAATTTGGGGGCCAGGTTC
>JAPQVY010000133.1:53664717-53667217 GCA_028535165.1 Quercus tomentella | reverse complement strand
CACGCGGCTACTGAGACCATCAACCCCCCGCCACTGGGCACGGGTGATTGTGGCCTCGAGGAAAAGTGGCACCAGAGAAAGCTTTCACAATGCGTTTGATCATCACCTTAGGCTTGCTTTGCGTGGCAATGGGTGAAACTAACACCGTCCGCGTTGCAAGAGCGCGCCGCAGCTATACCACGTACACGTGAAATGCCAACCTGGGTCCACCTCGGCGATGCATTTAGGGCCCACCTCGCGCCATGGAGCACGCGGGGTTGGGTGCCTGAGGGCTCGTCATGAGCATGCCTACCCGTGGCCAAGCTCAAGAGGGGTCGCCCCTGTGCATCGCCGAATACCTTTTCCCCCCTAAAGAGCCCTTAGGAAAAAATCCGCTCTGGCACGAGGAAACATTGATTTGTTGAGGAGGAATAATGGGTCATTTTTGGAGCAATTCTTGGAGTCTTGCCCTGATTTTTTGCAGACATGCTAAGAAAAATCCAACCTTCAACCTGTCAAAATTTGGATGCCAGATTCAACATATTTTATTTTTTATGATTTTCTGAAGCCGAAAAATAGGAAAAATCATAAGAAATTCAAAAACGCTCGGAACGCCGAACCGCTTGCTGGAATCCTCCTCTAAAATCATGGAATGAATTTAGGGACATAAAAATGGAAAAAGGCACGAGCCAATTTTGCTAGAGTGCGGGACGATGCGGGACGATGCGGCGCGGCGTGCATGCTGGCATGCCCCTGGGATGCCCACTGCCTGCCCAGGGCATGCAGCAGCGAAGGCCAAGGCAGCCCCCATGGGCAGGCAGCCAAGGCCAGGGCGTGCAGCAGCCAAGGCCAAGGCAACCCCCCATGGGCATGCAGCAGCGAAGGCCAAGGCAGCCCCCATGGGCAGGCAGCCAAGGCCAGGGCGTGCAGCAGCCAAGGCCAAGGCAACCCCCCATGGGCACGCAGCCAAGGCATGGGCATGCCGCAGCCAAGGCCGAGGCAGCACCCCATGGGCATGCAGCTGCCAAGGCCTGGGCATGCATGCATGCAGCAGCCAAGGCCAAGGCACGCAGCCAAGGCCGTGGCATGCTTGCGTGGGCACGCTGGCATGCCCCTGGGCGCGGGCAGCAAGGCCCCTGGGGGCACGCAGCCAAGGCCCTAGCATGCACGCTGCCTGAAGGGCAGTGGCAGCACGGCGAGGGCGTGGCATGCCCCGTGGGTGGGATGCCAAGGCCATGGCATGCCCTTGGGACCCCTACAAGGCCATGGCAGCACTTGGGGGGGGGGGGGTGCTGCAGCCAAGCCCAGATAGCCTCTTCGGACGCCTCCTACTCTTCCCCCCCTAAAGAGCCCTTAGGAAAAAATCCCATCTGGCACGAGGAAACATTGATTTGTTGAGGAGGAATAATGGGTCTTTTTTGGAGCAATTCTTGGAGTCTTGCCCTGATTTTTCGCACACATGCTAAGAAAAATCCAACCTTCAACCTATCAAAATTTGGATGCCAGATTCCACATATTTTATTTTTTATGATTTTTTGAAGCCGAAAAATAGGAAAAATCATAAAAAATTAAAAAACGCTCGGAACGCCGAACCGCTTGCTGGAATCCTCCTCTAAAATCATGGAATGAATTTAGGGATACAAAAATGGAAAAAGGCACGAGCCAATTTTTCCGGAGTGCGGGACGATGCGGGGCGATGCGGCACGGCGTGCACGCGGGCATGCCCACTGCCTGCCTCCTTGGGGGAAATAACCTCATTTTCCAAAAAACCCTCATTTTTAGGAAATCACTCCCCAAATATGTGGGCAAGCAGCAGCCAAGGCCCAAGGCATGCATCGAAGGCCAAGGCAGCCCCCCACGGGCATGCAGCCAGC
The DNA here is from genome assembly GCA_028535165.1 of Quercus tomentella. NCBI lineage: Eukaryota > Viridiplantae > Streptophyta > Magnoliopsida > Fagales > Fagaceae > Quercus > Quercus tomentella. The sequence continues at coordinate 53,665,364 of JAPQVY010000133.1, read as the reverse complement.
CAAGGCCGGGGCATGCAGCAGCCAAGGCCAAGGCAGCCCCCATGGGCAGGCAACCAAGGCCAAGGCATGCTTGCGTGCACGCAGCCAAGGCCAAGGCCATGGCAGCCCCCATGGGCTGGCAGTCAAGGCCAAGGCACGCAGCCAAGGCCATGGCATGCTTGCGTGGGCACGCTGGCATGCCCCTGGGGGCACGCAGCCAGGGCCCTAGCATGCACGCACGCTGCCTGAAGAAGGGCAGTGGCAGCACGGCGAGGGCGTGGCATGCCCCGTGGGTGGGATGCCAAGGGCGTGGCATGCCCTTGGGACCCCTACAAGGCCATGGCAGCACTTGGGGGGGCTGCTGCTGCCAAGCCTAGATAACCTCTTCGGACACCTCCAACTCTCCCCCCCCCTAAAGAGCGCTTAGGAAAAAATCCCCTTTGGCACGAGGAAACATTGATTTGTTGAGGAGGAATAATGGGTCTTTTTTGGAGCAATCCCTTCAACCTGTCAAAATTTGGGGGCCAGGTTCAACATAGTTTATTTTTTATGATTTTCGGAAGCCAGAAAATAGGAAAAATCATAAAAAATTCATAAATGCTCGGAACGCCGAACCGCTTGTTGGAAACGTCCTCTAAAATCATGGACTGAATTTAGGAACACAAAAA
>JAPQVY010000133.1:53562217-53564717 GCA_028535165.1 Quercus tomentella | reverse complement strand
AAGCTAAACCAAGAATGCATGCATCCCCCCACCACGCGGCTACTGAGACCATCAACCCCCCGCCACTGGGCACGGGTGATTGTGGCCTCGAGGAAAAGTGGCACCAGAGAAAGCTTTCACAATGCGTTTGATCATCACCTTAGGCTTGCTTTGCGTGGCAATGGGTGAAACTAACACCGTCCGCGTTGCAAGAGCGCGCCGCAGCTATACCACGTACACGTGAAATGCCAACCTGGGTCCACCCCGGCGATGCATTTAGGGCCCACCTCGCGCCATGGAGCACGCGGGGTTGGGTGCCTGAGGGCTCGTCATGAGCATGCCTACCCGTGGCCAAGCTCAAGAGGGGTCGCCCCTGTGCATCGCCGAATACCTCCTCCCCCCTAAAGAGCCCTTAGGAAAAAATCCGCTCTGGCACGAGGAAACATTGATTTGTTGAGGAGGAATAATGGGTCATTTTTGGAGCAATTCTTGGAGTCTTGCCCTGATTTTTTGCAGACATGCTAAGAAAAATCCAACCTTCAACCTGTCAAAATTTGGATGCCAGATTCAACATATTTTATTTTTTATGATTTTCTGAAGCCGAAAAATAGGAAAAATCATAAGAAATTCAAAAACGCTCGGAACGCCGAACCGCTTGCTGGAATCCTCCTCTAAAATCATGGAATGAATTTAGGGACATAAAAATGGAAAAAGGCACGAGCCAATTTTGCTAGAGTGCGGGACGATGCGGGACGATGCGGCGCGGCGTGCATGCTGGCATGCCCCTGGGATGCCCACTGCCTGCCCAGGGCATGCAGCAGCGAAGGCCAAGGCAGCCCCCATGGGCAGGCAGCCAAGGCCAGGGCGTGCAGCAGCCAAGGCCAAGGCAACCCCCCATGGGCATGCAGCAGCGAAGGCCAAGGCAGCCCCCATGGGCAGGCAGCCAAGGCCAGGGCGTGCAGCAGCCAAGGCCAAGGCAACCCCCCATGGGCACGCAGCCAAGGCATGGGCATGCTGCAGCCAAGGCCGAGGCAGCACCCCATGGGCATGCAGCTGCCAAGGCCTGGGCATGCATGCATGCAGCAGCCAAGGCCAAGGCACGCAGCCAAGGCCGTGGCATGCTTGCGTGGGCACGCTGGCATGCCCCTGGGCGCGGGCAGCAAGGCCCCTGGGGGCACGCAGCCAAGGCCCTAGCATGCACGCTGCCTGAAGGGCAGTGGCAGCACGGCGAGGGCGTGGCATGCCCCGTGGGTGGGATGCCAAGGCCATGGCATGGCCTTGGGACCCCTACAAGGCCATGGCAGCACTTGGGGGGGGGGGGGGTGCTGCAGCCAAGCCCAGATAGCCTCTTCGGACGCCTCCTACTCTTCCCCCCCTAAAGAGCCCTTAGGAAAAAATCCCATCTGGCACGAGGAAACATTGATTTGTTGAGGAGGAATAATGGGTCTTTTTTGGAGCAATTCTTGGAGTCTTGCCCTGATTTTTCGCACACATGCTAAGAAAAATCCAACCTTCAACCTATCAAAATTTGGATGCCAGATTCCACATATTTTATTTTTTATGATTTTCTGAAGCCGAAAAATAGGAAAAATCATAAAAAATTAAAAAACGCTCGGAACGCCGAACCGCTTGCTGGAATCCTCCTCTAAAATCATGGAATGAATTTAGGGATACAAAAATGGAAAAAGGCACGAGCCAATTTTTCCGGAGTGCGGGACGATGCGGGGCGATGCGGCACGGCGTGCACGCGGGCATGCCCACTGCCTGCCTCCTTGGGGGAAATAACCTCATTTTCCAAAAAACCCTCATTTTTAGGAAATCACTCCCCAAATATGTGGGCAAGCAGCAGCCAAGGCCCAAGGCATGCATCGAAGGCCAAGGCAGCCCCCCACGGGCATGCAGCCAGCCAAGGCCGGGGCATGCAGCAGCCAAGGCCAAGGCAGCCCCCATGGGCAGGCAACCAAGGCCAAGGCATGCTTGCGTGCACGCAGCCAAGGCCAAGGCCATGGCAGCCCCCATGGGCTGGCAGTCAAGGCCAAGGCACGCAGCCAAGGCCATGGCATGCTTGCGTGGGCACGCTGGCATGCCCCTGGGGGCACGCAGCCAGGGCCCTAGCATGCACGCACGCTGCCTGAAGAAGGGCAGTGGCAGCACGGCGAGGGCGTGGCATGCCCCGTGGGTGGGATGCCAAGGGCGTGGCATGCCCTTGGGACCCCTACAAGGCCATGGCAGCACTTGGGGGGGCTGCTGCTGCCAAGCCTAGATAACCTCTTCGGACACCTCCAACTCTGCCCCCCCCCTAAAGAGCGCTTAGGAAAAAATCCCCTTTGGCACGAGGAAACATTGATTTGTTGAGGAGGAATAATGGGTCTTTTTTGGAGCAATCCTTGGATTCTTGCCCTGATTTTTTGCACACAAGCTAAGAAAAATCTAACCTTCAACCTGTCAAAATTTGGGGGCCAGGTTCAACATAGTTTATTTTTTATGATTTTCGGAAGCCAGAAAATAGGAAAAATCATAA
>JAPQVY010000133.1:53367217-53369717 GCA_028535165.1 Quercus tomentella | reverse complement strand
CTACTGAGACCATCAACCCCCCGCCACTGGGCACGGGTGATTGTGGCCTCGAGGAAAAGTGGCACCAGAGAAAGCTTTCACAATGCGTTTGATCATCACCTTAGGCTTGCTTTGCGTGGCAATGGGTGAAACTAACACCGTCCGCGTTGCAAGAGCGCGCCGCAGCTATACCACGTACACGTGAAATGCCAACCTGGGTCCACCCCGGCGATGCATTTAGGGCCCACCTCGCGCCATGGAGCACGCGGGGTTGGGTGCCTGAGGGCTCGTCATGAGCATGCCTACCCGTGGCCAAGCTCAAGAGGGGTCGCCCCTGTGCATCGCCGAATACCTCCTCCCCCCTAAAGAGCCCTTAGGAAAAAATCCGCTCTGGCACGAGGAAACATTGATTTGTTGAGGAGGAATAATGGGTCATTTTTGGAGCAATTCTTGGAGTCTTGCCCTGATTTTTTGCAGACATGCTAAGAAAAATCCAACCTTCAACCTGTCAAAATTTGGATGCCAGATTCAACATATTTTATTTTTTATGATTTTCTGAAGCCGAAAAATAGGAAAAATCATAAGAAATTCAAAAACGCTCGGAACGCCGAACCGCTTGCTGGAATCCTCCTCTAAAATCATGGAATGAATTTAGGGACATAAAAATGGAAAAAGGCACGAGCCAATTTTGCTAGAGTGCGGGACGATGCGGGACGATGCGGCGCGGCGTGCATGCTGGCATGCCCCTGGGATGCCCACTGCCTGCCCAGGGCATGCAGCAGCGAAGGCCAAGGCAGCCCCCATGGGCAGGCAGCCAAGGCCAGGGCGTGCAGCAGCCAAGGCCAAGGCAACCCCCCATGGGCATGCAGCAGCGAAGGCCAAGGCAGCCCCCATGGGCAGGCAGCCAAGGCCAGGGCGTGCAGCAGCCAAGGCCAAGGCAACCCCCCATGGGCACGCAGCCAAGGCATGGGCATGCCGCAGCCAAGGCCGAGGCAGCACCCCATGGGCATGCAGCTGCCAAGGCCTGGGCATGCATGCATGCAGCAGCCAAGGCCAAGGCACGCAGCCAAGGCCGTGGCATGCTTGCGTGGGCACGCTGGCATGCCCCTGGGCGCGGGCAGCAAGGCCCCTGGGGGCACGCAGCCAAGGCCCTAGCATGCACGCTGCCTGAAGGGCAGTGGCAGCACGGCGAGGGCGTGGCATGCCCCGTGGGTGGGATGCCAAGGCCATGGCATGCCCTTGGGACCCCTACAAGGCCATGGCAGCACTTGGGGGGGGGGGGGTGCTGCAGCCAAGCCCAGATAGCCTCTTCGGACGCCTCCTACTCTTCCCCCCCTAAAGAGCCCTTAGGAAAAAATCCCATCTGGCACGAGGAAACATTGATTTGTTGAGGAGGAATAATGGGTCTTTTTTGGAGCAATTCTTGGAGTCTTGCCCTGATTTTTCGTACACATGCTAAGAAAAATCCAACCTTCAACCTATCAAAATTTGGATGCCAGATTCCACATATTTTATTTTTTATGATTTTCTGAAGCCGAAAAATAGGAAAAATCATAAAAAATTAAAAAACGCTCGGAACGCCGAACCGCTTGCTGGAATCCTCCTCTAAAATCATGGAATGAATTTAGGGATACAAAAATGGAAAAAGGCACGAGCCAATTTTTCCGGAGTGCGGGACGATGCGGGGCGATGCGGCACGGCGTGCACGCGGGCATGCCCACTGCCTGCCTCCTTGGGGGAAATAACCTCATTTTCCAAAAAACCCTCATTTTTAGGAAATCACTCCCCAAATATGTGGGCAAGCAGCAGCCAAGGCCCAAGGCATGCATCGAAGGCCAAGGCAGCCCCCCACGGGCATGCAGCCAGCCAAGGCCGGGGCATGCAGCAGCCAAGGCCAAGGCAGCCCCCATGGGCAGGCAACCAAGGCCAAGGCATGCTTGCGTGCACGCAGCCAAGGCCAAGGCCATGGCAGCCCCCATGGGCTGGCAGTCAAGGCCAAGGCACGCAGCCAAGGCCATGGCATGCTTGCGTGGGCACGCTGGCATGCCCCTGGGGGCACGCAGCTAGGGCCCTAGCATGCACGCACGCTGCCTGAAGAAGGGCAGTGGCAGCACGGCGAGGGCGTGGCATGCCCCGTGGGTGGGATGCCAAGGGCGTGGCATGCCCTTGGGACCCCTACAAGGCCATGGCAGCACTTGGGGGGGCTGCTGCTGCCAAGCCTAGATAACCTCTTCGGACACCTCCAACTCTCCCCCCCCCTAAAGAGCGCTTAGGAAAAAATCCCCTTTGGCACGAGGAAACATTGATTTGTTGAGGAGGAATAATGGGTCTTTTTTGGAGCAATCCTTGGATTCTTGCCCTGATTTTTTGCACACAAGCTAAGAAAAATCTAACCTTCAACCTGTCAAAATTTGGGGGCCAGGTTCAACATAGTTTATTTTTTATGATTTTCGGAAGCCAGAAAATAGGAAAAATCATAAAAAATTCATAAATGCTCGGAACGCCGAACCGCTTGTTGGAA
>JAPQVY010000133.1:53007217-53267217 GCA_028535165.1 Quercus tomentella | reverse complement strand
AGGGCGTGGCACGCCCCATGGGTGGGATGCCAAGGCCGTGGCATGCCCTTGGGACCCCTACAAGGCCATGGCAGCACTTGGGGGGGGGTGCTGCAGCCAAGCCCAGATAGCCTCTTCGGACGCCTCCTACTCTGCCCCCCCTAAAGAGCCCTTAGGAAAAAATCCGATCTGGCACGAGGAAACATTGATTTGTTGAGGAGGAATAATGGGTCTTTTTTGGAGCAATTCTTGGAGACTTGCCCTGATTTTTCGTACACATGCTAAGAAAAATCCAACGTTCAACCTCTCAAAATTTGGATGCCAGATTCAACATATTTTATTTTTTATGATTTTCTGAAGCCGAAAAATAGGAAAAATCGTAAAAAATTCAAAAACACTCGGAACACCGACCCGCTTGCTGGAATCCTCCTCTAAAATCATGGAATGAATTTAGGGACACAAAAATGGAAAAAGGCACGAGCCAATTTTTCCGGAGTGCGGGACGTTGCGGGGCGATGCGGCACGACGTGCACGTGCGCATGCCCCTGCTATGCCCGTTGCCTACCTCCTTGGGGGAAATAACCTCATTTTCTAAAAAACCCTCATTTTTAGGAAATCACTCCAAATATGTGGGTAGGCAGCAGCCAAGGCCAAGGCCAAGGCATGCATCCAAGGCCAAGGCAGCCCCCCACGAGCATGCAGCCAAGGCCGGGGCATGCAGCAACCAAGGCCAAGGCAGCCCCCATAGGTAATCAGCCAAGGCCAAGGCATGCTTGCGTTCATGCTGCCAAGTACAAGGCCATGGCAGCCCCCATGGGTAGGCAGTCAAGGCGAAGCCACGCAGCCAAGGCCATGGCATGCTTGCGTGGGCATGCTGGCATGCCCCTAGGTGCTGGCAGCAAGGCCCTAGCTGGCACGCTGCCTGAGGGGCAGTGGCAGCACGGCGAGGGCGTGGCATGCCCCGTGGGTGGGATGCCAAGGTCGTGGCATGCCCTTGGGACCCTTACAAGGCCATGGCAGCACTTGGGGGGGGCTGCTGCTGCCAAGCCTAGATAGCCTCTTCGGACACCTCCTACTCTTCCCCCCCTAAAGAGCGCTTAGGAAAAAATCCCCTCTGGCACGAGGAAACATTGATTTGTTGAGGAGGAATAATGGGTCTTTTTTGGAGCAGTTCTTGGATTCTTGCCCTGATTTTTTGCACACATGCTAAGAAAAATATAACCTTCAACCTGTCAAATTTTGGCGGCCAGATTCAACATATTTTATTTTTTATGATTTTAGGAATCCGGAAAATATGAAAAATCATAAAAAATTCAAAAACGCTCGGAACGCCGAACCGCTTGCTGGAATCCTCCTCTAAAATCATGGAATGAATTTAGGGACACAAAAATGGAAAAAGGCATGAGCCAATTTTGCTGGAGTGCGGGACGATGCGAGGCGATGCGGCGCGGCGTGCACCTGGGCATGCCCCTAGGATGCCCACTGCCTGCCCAGGGCATGCAGCAGCCAAGGCCAAGGCAGCCCCCGTGGGCAGGCAGCCATGGCCAGGGCATGCAGTAGCCAAGGCCAAGGCAGCCCCCCGTGGGCACGCAGCCAAGGCATGGGCATGGGCATGCCGCAACCAAGGCAGCACCCCATATGCATGCAGCTGCCAAGGCCTGGGCATGCATCCATCAGCCAAGGTCGTGGGTATGCTTGCATGGGCACGTTGGCACGCCCCTGGGCGCAGGCAGCAAGGCCCCTGGGGGCACGCAGCCAAGGCCCTAGCATGCACGCTGCCTGAAAGGCAGTGGCAGCACGGCGAGGGCATGGCATGCCCCGTGGGTGGGATGCCAAGGCCGTGGCATGCCCTTGGGACCCGTACAAGGCCATGGCAGCACTTGGGGGGGGGGGGGGGGGGGGTGATGCAGCCTAGCCCAAATAGCCTCTTCGGACACCTCCTACTCTTTCCCCCTTAAAAAGCCCTTAGGAAAAAATCTGTTCTGGCACGAGGAAATATTGATTTGTTGAGGAGGAATAATGGGTCATTTTTGGAGCAATTCTTGGAGTCTTGCCCTGATTTTTTGCACACATGATAGGAAAAATCCAACCTTCAACCTATTAAAATTTGGATGCCAGATTCAACATATTTTATTTTTTATGATTTTCTGAAGCCGAAAAGTAGGAAAAATCATAAAAAAAATTCAATCGAAAGTTGATAGGGCAGAAATTTGAATGATGCGTCGCCGGCACGATGGCCGTGCGATCCGTCGAGTTATCATGAATCAGCAGAGCAGCGAGCAGAGCCTGCGTCAGCCTTTTATCTAATAAATGCATCCCTTCCAAAAGTCGGGGTTTGTTGCACGTATTAGCTCTAGAATTACTACGGTTATCCGAGTAGCAGGTACCATCGAACAAACTATAACTGATTTAATGAGCCATTCGCAGTTTCACAGTCTGAATTAGTTCATACTTACACATGCATGGCTTAATCTTTTAGACAAGCATATGACTACTGGCAGGATCAACCAAGTAGCATTCCTCGTCGATGCCGGCGCTGCCCGGAGGCCCTGGCTCCCCCGAGGGCAAGGAAGGGTGCGGACGAGCACGGCGATCGTGCGGGGCAATTATTTACAATTTTTTTTTTTTTTATAAAGATAAGCAAAATATTTGGCATGTAGTAATACCTAAATTTTGTGATTCTTAAGTAAAGGATGATAAAAAACTGGTTGATTATATATGTCCACACAATCAAATTCACGATCATTTCTTGGCTGTACATGTCAACAAAATTAATCTTGAATCGTTGAAATAAGAAATGGTTAATATGGCAACAAATAGGAACATATTTACTCTTGCACAAAAAAAAAAAAAAAAATTTGCGAACACACATGTTACAAATTGATTATATATTTACATTAATGAAAATATCTCTTTGTCCAACTATTAGGTTGTAGACTTGTAGTTGTGCAAAAGCTGATTTAATTTGGACTTATTACAGTAATATAACATCTTCAAAAAAAAAATTTTGATTTTATATGTGAACACATTTGATGACTACTTTTCTTATCCAATTATTGGGTTTTTTTTTCCCTGTTTTCTTTTAGTGGCCATGTCTACAACCCTAGTGCCCGACTGACCAGCGTCAGTTGCAGAATGCTGCTTAATTGAATTCTTTATTCAAATTTGTACAATAACTATACATACTTCTATTTACCTTTTTTTTTTTTTTTTTTTTAAGTGTGTATGTGTTGTGGGGGGGGGGTTTCAAGTTACCCATGATGTAACTAACTTTAAGTAATATTACACCATTCAATATTTTTTAATTAGGTATGAATTTTGATAAATCCACTGTTAGATTACATTATCTTTGTATATTCTCTATGCTTGCAAAATTTCAAGGTAATCAAAGACTAATAGTCATGTCATCAATCAATTGTTTAAATTCAAGTTTTTATAGTTTAAAATAATGCATAAAAAATAAGTTTATGGATTGAATGGTAAATAACATCCAATTGACATGAAAATTGGCTTGAATGTTAGAGTTTAAGTTACACCTAGTGTAACTCTGTAGAAGTTACACAATTTTTACATCATAAATCTCTAAGAAATCTAATGGCTAAAAAAACATAGTTGACTATTTATTACTTTCAAACTATTTACGTAATTAATAGCAATTTTTTTCTCTCCCCTTAAAAAAATTAGGTTCGTAATGCAATTGTGAGTGAGTGAACAACCATGGGTATCTCCTTGCTAGGAAAATGTCATTGTTACATTATTAAAACAAAAGCTGTGATACAGTTAAATGCCATATCATGCCGCAGATTACTGAAGATGAGATCTCTACAACGTTTTTTTTTATTATTATTATTTTTGGTTAAGAAATAGTGTCAATAAGAAAACCTTTCAGTCAAATTAGTAGTTCAAAATTTAGGATATGGCAGGGTGACCTGCAAGGTTTTTTTTTTTTTGAGAAGAAAAAAAAAAGCTTCATTGTACGTGTAAAGCACGTATGATGAGTCTAATATATATATATATATAAACCTTCAACCAAATAACACATGTACATGTTTTATTATTTTTATATTTATTACTCCAACATATTTCTAACTATTTTCGCTGATCAAGAAAAATAACATTCTACTTAACAACAATTTCAAAATACGTGACATGATAAAAAGCAAGCTATTAGTTTTTAAAAAGTAAAATATAAACTAGTAAGAAATATAATTTTTTTTTTTTTTTTTGGTTAAAAGGGAAAATATATTGAAACTAACAAGCCAAAACAGGCAAAGTGCAGGCTGAAAGCCTTAATGAGTACAAACCAGATGCATCTGAGTCCGAAATACTACATAGATTAACAAAAGGAGGATTATCAAACACAACAAAATCAGCTAAACATGAGCAAGAAATATAAACTCATAGTACCTGAATTTGCTTAATCGAGGTTGTTCCTTCTCCAATAGCATTGTAGCCCAAATAGACTTAAAACTAGTAAGAAATATAAACTCATAGTAGCTCATACGCCAGCACTCATTTTTTTTTTTTTTTTTTACAAAATAAAAATTATATTATAATTTAATCTAAGTTTATATGTATGTAGGAGTTCTAGTTAGCTCAACTAGTAAAATTTCTGAATAAGAAATCTCGGGTTTAATCCCCGCGCACAAAAAAAAAAAAAAAAGGTATATATATGTGAAGTTCTCTCATTAATATTGCTTTCCTCAACTTGTCCTTTTTATTCACATGTCTCGTTTTCCTATTCTATAAATATGCATAAAGAATTTTATCATGATAATTATTAAATTAAAATAAATGTATTTATGTCATTAATACATGATAATTACTTAATATTTGACATAAATGCAAAAACTTAATGAGATGAAAGGTTAAATTATATGATGATTAATTGCTGTTTTGACATAAATGCAAATTATCAATGACGTGGAAATTGAATAAAGAGAATATTCTCTTTTCATCTCAAAGAATGTACCGTACCATATATATGTTAATTGATTTTTTTGACATAAATACAAATTATTAATGAGGCGGAACTGTGGAATTTAAATAAAGAGAACATTCTCCTTTCTTTTCAATATTTCTTACTTTCAATATAAACATCTTCTTTGGTGTGTGTGTGTGTGTGTTTTTTTTTTTTTATACAAAATAAAAATTCTACTCTAATCTAATTTTTTAATATATATACTGTGGGGGGCAAGCTTTGTCAGTCAACAGTGGGCCTAAGGACCAGGATGAAGCCCAGCCATGGCGGGAAGCGAAAACAGGGTCGGGAGACATTTAGCCCAATCCTATTGGGCCGGGCCGGTTTTTATTTAGTGAGCGTCCGAGGAGTAGTGCCTCCTCGGACGCACTTAATGGACGTCAAACACGTACCCTGTCCACGGTGAGGAACCCTTCTAAATGAAGGAAATGCTAAACGGGCAGGGAACAACCACTACTGCCGCATTAAATGCAGGGAAACTACTTTTCCAGCCGCATTAATGTGGATTGGACAGAAAAATAGTATTATCTCGGCCATTGCAACTCACAGAAAAAGGAGGAGGATGTCATTTGGGACAGGCACTCGAGTAGAGGCCTAGATGGTGAACAAGTGTAAGGTCATTATCAATTAAAGGAGGATATATAAGAGCAGAAAGTCTCCACAAAGAAGGGGGATTTTGGAAGAAAGGAGCAAGTGGAACACTAAAGCAGCCTCAGGGATATTCATCTGAGAAAACTGAACAAAACAATCTCACGTCCTATTTGTTGCATGGTTCACCATTAATCACGTCCACTCTGTCAAGACCTAGCTCTGAGTCCCACTCTCTATAAATTCATTGTCGAGGGTCTTTTGGGCCAAGATCGCTGGCTCGCTGGGCCTGGGCCCCAAAAACCGCCCTTACATATACAAAATAGAAATTCTACTCTAACCTAATCTAAATGTATATTAATATACGTGTGTGAATCTTTCTCCTAGAGACCTGAACTTCGGCCCTTGCCCCCAACACCCCACAAACGCTTATACTTGTGGACTGACCTTCTTTGGTATTTTAGTATTGTTGGTACTTGCTATATTACCAAATTCCATTAAATTTAGAATAAATGTCTCATAAAGTAGGATGGTATTTATAATTTTTCAAAGATATACTACATGTAACCCATATTAATTTTTATGACAAAATGCTTAAATTTTGACTAAACTATATTTACTCTTTTTGGCATTATAATTATTTATTGAGAAAAGTTGTCATTGTATTCAATTTAAAAAAAAAATCAAAATCAAAATTTATTTTAACCAGACTCAATCTTTCAATGGCAAAACTAGGAATGTCTTCAGGGGGGGACCAACCTAAATATACAAAGGGCAAGATTTAGGTACAGTACTTAAGTGTTGTTCCTTAGGTTCCCATTTTAAAATTCTACAATGTGTCTTTTTTCTCATAGGATGAAAATATATTTTTTAATCAAATCACCATATGGCAAAATCTTAAAAGGAGAACCTAAGGAACAGTACCTATGGTACTGTATATAAGTTTTGTCCATATACAAAGGGCAAGACTTATGTACAGTACTTAGGTGCTGTTCCTTAAGTTCCTATATTAAGATTTTGCCATGTATCTTTTTTCTCATGAGATGAAAGTATATTTTTTAGTTAAGTTATCACATGGCAAAATTTTAAGAGAATTTGAATCAAAATATTATTACATAAATGAGCTCTTTCATGGTAATAAATTTATATTCTTAGACTTTTATATTTAAGCATTTTAATGATTTTTTTTTTTTTTTTTTGGAGAAACAACATTGCTTAGTTTATTTTATTGAAAGTCGGCCAAATCAGCCTAAAAAATAGGAAAAACTTGTGATGGAACATCCTTCATCCACACAACAAAATCCAAGATATATGAAGTGTATCGAGCTAGACTATTTTTTTTTTTTTTTTTTTTTGATAGGAAAGTCAAAATACTTCATTAATCAAATCAGTTCAACAATGATACATCATGGCAAAGAGCTTGCTCAATAAAGCAAGAGTTCTCTTCCAACCAAGCAATAAAATCACTAATACCACTAGCTTGCTTTGCTAATAGGTGCGCTGGTCTATTACGTTGTCTCCGAGTATGAGAAAATTCCACCCCGCGTATATCTCCACACAACACTTTAATACTCGATACCACTACTGCCACTGCAGATGGACGTGAGGTGTTACCATAAAGAGCAGTATATATTGTCAAGGAATCCCCTTCAACGATACAGTCTTGAATACCAATGTCTCTTGCAAACTGAACTCCTACTTCAACAGCCTTTGCCTCAGTTTCCAAAGGCCCTAAAGGTGCATTTATCTTCTTACTTAACGCTGCTATTACCTAACCACAGCAATCCTGAACCACGACACCCACTCCTGCTATTTTCTGGGACTTGAAAACCACCCCATCAACATTGATTTTATATCTATTCGTTGGTGGAGGTATCCAATTTGTTGTTTGAGCCGCTGGGACTATGGCTGGTTGCTCATTTGCTGCATAATACTCCTTGAGGTAACGAGTAGTCCACTGCACAATTTCTCTACCAAACTTCTTCTTACCCCCATTTAGGGCTGTCCAGACCCGACCGGAGCCCGACAACCTGGCCAAACCGCCCGACGCCGACTCGATTCCGGCTCAAACCGAAGGTCCAGTCGGTTGGCGGCGGGTTTCCGTTCTCAAGAACCGACACCGGCGGGTCGAGTGGCGGGTTTGCATCTCCAAAACCCGAGCAACCCGAACCCGACCGGAGTTGTATATAAATCCGGCCAAATCCTGCAAAATCAAGCTAGATCCGGCAAGATCTCGACCATTTGGCGAGATCTCGCCAGATCCAGTTAGATCTAGTGGGATTTAGCCAGATCCGGCCAATTCCAGCAATTTTTAGTGAAAATTTTCAGATTCTAGAGAGAAAAAATGAAGATACCGAAGAGATTTTCCAGATTCTGGCATGATTTTCCAGATCCCACAAGATTTTCCAAATTCCGGCATGATTTTCCAGATTCCGGCGCTATTTTTCAGATTCCGGCGACTTTTTTTTTTTTTTAGATTTCGATGATTTTTTTAACTCCGGCAACCGACCGAACCGACCGATGCTCACCCTCACCAGAAACCGACTCGACTGATTTTTCTAGCGGTCGGTTCCGGGTTCCTCTGCCCCTCCACCCGACGCTGGCGGGTCGAGTCCTGGTTGGACCCAAAACCAACCCGGCCCGACCCGTGGACAACCCTACCCCCATTACACACTTCATTCCTGTTACTCCATATTGCCCATGCAATTATAGCAGCCATTGTCACCTTTGACTCATCATAATTCCCCTCCATGATCATGTGCCATATTAAGTCAAAACACGAGCGAATATTATTAATGCTGACTTTAGAGCAATCATATCAAACATTGGAGCTTACCAAAGATGTGCTTTTTAGCACTGTCCCAGGCTATGCCATTTAAAACATCAATACCCTAAAAGGACATGAGATTTCCAAAGAAAAATTAATTAGAAAACTTCTGACCAAAAAATATAGAGGCAACTTAAAGATTTTTTTTTTTTAAAGCATTTAATTCTAAGAAAGATTAAGAAGAAGTAAAAGTAGATGCCTAAAAGGAAAGCCATTTTTAAGGAGTCTTTTCCTCTCTTTCAGGGAACCAAATAAGGCCTACATGGTATTACAATTCACAAGGTGCACTATAATAGGCAAAGTAATTTTTTTAACAAAGATAGAGTATTTTATATTTTGTTCAAATACTTACATTATTCCCAGCTTGTACCAAATTTTCCCTGTAAGAAAAGAAAAGGATAGAAAGAGGACAACTGAGTGCAACTTTCAAGAACATAAAATAGAACTTAATTTATCTAATTGTAGGTGTAAACATCAGCTAATTCATCAAAATGATAGGAAATGCAAAGGAAAACCTTAAATTTTGAAGAAGAACCCATCCAAGCAAGGTACCATCCTTAGGTGAGATTCTAGCAATGCAGTCAGTCTACAGAATGAAAATTTTGAGTCATAAAGTAATCCAAGAAAACAGAAAACTTCTCAACCCATGAAATAATGTTTATCCAACAAACAACAATATCATGTAAATTGTAGATCATGAAGGTAGCAATAGCTAAGAAGCTGAAGCTTCAAAGAAGTCCACTTGTTGGAAAACCCTGGTCCTACAGAGGATATCCATAACAACATACTGCAATGAGAAGTTGCATCTTGGTCTATCCCAGGAAGCAGGATTTAAATGGTCAAAGATACTTTCGAAAGGGAGGAGCTGATTTGGGAAGCAAAAGAGACAAATTTAGTTTCGTTTTTGTTTGAACATTAATTGTGCTTTATTATAGGCCCTAGTATTTAATTAGGTTAATTAGAATTTTTATTTAAAGTTTAGGGTATTTTTGTCATTCAATAAGTAGGGTTTTTTACACCTAGGGTTTAGTTTTTCCTATATAAGCAAACAACTGTACTCCTTTTGGAGATGATTTATAGAGATGATTTGATGAATCGAAATTTCTATTGGATTCTTTGGTCTGGTGCTGATTCTAGCCAACCCTAGGTGCTAACTCCTAACAGTTTTTTCCTCACTTGGTGCTGACTCCTAGGTTCCTGTCGTTTATTTTCCTGTCTTTTAAATTTATTGTTGCAAAATTCAGGTTGTCCTGCGCCAAGAGCATCTCATGTTCCAAATATAGGAGGCAATAGCAGGGGCATTCACATGGCATAGTTGGTATTGTAGCTTAGCTTAGCACAAACACTAATCAAAAGAGTGCAATTTAGTGAACTTTTCTGGGGAACAAGAATATAAAAGTTACTATATTAGCATCATTACTCTTTCAATTGTTAGAAGCACAAAACATATAAAAATAAACAATTAAGAAACTACGTGATTAAATACAAAGAAAATGATGAAGCAAAAGTGCAAAATATATTGGTGGAAAAGCATAAATGTTAAATAAATTAACTACACATGCTCAACAATTCTATATTGCAAATAAAAAATCTTGCTGAAATTATTGAAACTTTAGAAAGAATTGTATGCAAAACATATATGTTTTTTGCTCTACCGTTATATTAATCCACTGTTTTTTACCTACTTTTCTGGCACTTTTATTATTGTTACTTATCAAACAATGAAGTAGTAATCAGAGAGAGGTTTCCATTGCACCAGCCCCATAGTAACGTAATAGATAGAGAAGACCTATGTCTCAAAACCATAAGGATAGACAGTCCTTGACAACATGCTTATTTGCACCAAGATCTATCATCATGGACTTCTTTCATGGTGTTAAACTACTCCAAATGAAAAAACAATCAATCCAATCAAACTTAAATCTAAACAAGTTATGATAAAGAGTGAGGCAATCAATGGGAAATAGAAGACATGGTAAATCGCATGCATACGAATTTGAGTAATATTCCTAGAATGGGTGGGTTGTACACATCCGTGTGTAGGTGCACATGTTTGCTGGCAAGTGGAGACAATGTAAAAACTATATTTCAGATGTACTGAAGTGTCTTAACATGCAAGCCCAAATAGGAAGGAAAAGGTCAAATAACTAGTACGTTAAATTGTAATAGCATGCTTTACACATCAATCCCACAATACAAGATGCATTCATAATATCCTTTCATTACCATGACATGGGCTTATGAGCCTCTTATAAATCTCAAGATAAGACAATGCAAACTACTAGACTCAAGTTACCTGCAAAAATTTTAGGGGCCAAATCAGAGGAACTATGGCTGACGAACAACTAATTAGTCTACTAGAAAACATCAAACTTAATGGTGCTTGCAACTATAAATTGTATCTCAACCCGTTGCAAAGAACACATGCGTATATAATTTATGTTTGCAGTAATGGGATTGGTTGGAGGCATTCTGAAGATTAAGTTAACACAATAATTTTCAGAAACTTGGAATGAAAAATTATAGTGATAGTTATCTTAAATGCATACCTTTTGTAATGGTTTGAGGGGGAATGAGGTATTTTGGAGTTTTGTTGGCAGAGTTGGTCATTGTATTAAAAATTGGACCATTCAAAGAACTGTAAAGGGGAGAGGTTCAAAATTTTCAAAGTTGAATCAAGGTCCAAACAAGGTCAGACCATGATAATGTCATAATTAATTTAATAATTTAATAAATAAAAAATGGAACAAATTTATAAAATGAGCAGTCATGATTAAAAAAAAAAAAAGATATAGAGAAATTAAATAATTTTCAAGTACATTTTCACAACTTTTATATAAAAAAAATAAAAAATAAAAAATAAAAAAAAAATTACACACACACACAGTGAATCTTTACACATACCTTTAAGAAAACTCTATATATTTCACTTTTTTGGATGCGTAAAATTATAGACTACTATTCCATAATGATAGTGGTTAATTAATTTTATATATTTTTTTTAGTGATCTCATTTGTAACGAAAGCCAAAAGTTCAACAAGACCAATGGTGCCTTCTTCACATAAGAAGAATTTTCTACCTGGAAGTGTTTCCACTACTGTGAAGAAACATACAGCTTCAAAAGTGCATCTTTCTGAAAAGAAAGCCAATTGTTTGGCTTCTGCACTGAAAGGAAGGTATGTACAGAAAGTTCAATCTATTTGTTGAAGCACATATATAAGTGTATACAAATACTGAAATACCAAATTGAAACATTTGTTTATTTTTTCATTTGAAGGAAACTAATTGATGAAGCAATTCATCGGACCACATTTGAGAAGGTATCCAATATTTTGCTTAATTTTGCTTTTTTACTGAATATCAAGTAATCATGATTCTAGCTAGATCATATTTTGTGCAAAGATTAGAAACCTGCAACTTATCTTAATTCACTTTCTAGGAAATGTACATAATAGGTGTTTGTTAGGGGACGAAAATAATACTTTCTCAATTGTACTATAAGAGATTTGGAAAATTATGAGGCTCAGGTACCTAGATAAAAGATGGTTTTTCATGTTTGTAAAGAAGCCTAATAAGCTTTGTTGCAGGCAAATACCGACTCCAGTAAGAAAATATAATTAAATATCCATGCATTAGTAGCAACATCAGAAACAAAACAGCAATAACAAAAAATAGGCCAAGGAATTTAAACTTTTGACTTTGGTAATTTATTGGATTGGTCATAGATAGAAAGGATAATTCAGAAAATTAAGAGAAATTTGGAAGATTTCAAACTCTTAGAGAAATTTGGAAGATTTCAAACAATCTGCTAATTTATCCATAGTCTTCGTTGCTCGTGGAATGAATTATTTAAATTCAAGGACATTTGGTAGTTGCCATATGGAACATCTCAGATCTCCACCCATTACTTCTTGCTTACATATGATTTTAAAATTTAAACATCCATCAATCCCAAAGAGCTTTATCATTTTTTTAAAAGTTCTATAATTCAAAACTCGGTTAATCCTACAAAAAAAATATATGACAGATGAAGTACTAAGTAACAAATTCTTAAAATGGTAAAGTCTCTTATTATCGAATAAGATATTTGGGATTCAAACCCTGCTTATGCCAAAAACCAATGAGTGTCTTAGTTTGTGAGAAAAGCAATCATCATAAAATAGACGCCATATATTGAAATTCTATCTTATCTAAAAGCAAGTAACAAATTCTTGGTAATCTAGTTATACTAGAAAAACATCTGATAGCAATGCACCACCCGTCAAGGCCCCTTTCCTCTGGCTCCTTAAGGAACAACTTATCCTCCATGTAGTTTTGAATGTCCCTGATTGTTGCACTTAACTTTAGATCTTCATGAGCTGGATCTTCACATGCTATCAATTCTTGTAGAAAGTTGTTCCAAATGTAGCTTAGTACTTTGATGAACCGAGTTTTATATTTTCTGAAGAGAGCAAACCCTGCCATCTGTAAAAACATAATTTAAAAAAATAATAATAATTAATTGAAAGTTCAAATAGTGTATATAACACCCTTGAACGTTTAGACCCTCAATTACAAAATAACCAATTCAAGCTTTATGACAAATAACAAGTGTGCGGAAAATGAACACAAGCTATAAACAGAATTGGTAAACAATCTAAGCCAATTAAAATCACATCCACAGCAGAAAATAAAAGGCAAAGATTAAGGGAAAAAAGATGCAAACACAAGGACAACACAACGATGTGTTATCGAAAAGGAAACCGTAACCCTCGGCGTAAAACCTCTCCGCCACCCTCCAAGCGGTAAGTAATTCACATGAAACTTGACCTCTAATTTCATTTTTTATTTTCCTTAAGACAGACTATAAGAATTGAGTTTTACCAAAATTTGAAAACTTGTAGAAGGAAATTGTAAAACTTCATTTTTTTTTTTTTTTTTTGTGATAACAAAATAAAATGGTTATAGCTATTAAAATTTTTCTAATTTAAGTTTCTTAATGACCCCTTTAAACAAAATTCTAGAGTCGTCACCAACCAAACTGGACAAAATGAACTAAAGTAGACCGAATTAGACTGAAATACTACGCAACTAAACCCTAAACAAGAGCATATGTTTTAGAAGAGTCTAATACTTACCTCTCTCCCCTTGGGCCTATGTAAGGTAGAAATGGTGTCGGTCCAACTACCTTTTCTGGGGAGAATTTCAGAAGGTGTGGGGAATATGATATGTCTAAATCTTCAACAGAGGGGCAAGTACCCTAAAACAAATTAAAGAAACAGGGAGTCATCCCTTCCTTTCTTAGTAAAATGGACAATAAAATTAACCAGGAGAAGCATTCTGAGCCACAGACAAACGAAAACAATAAAGATGGTGATGAAGACCCTCTGTCACTTTCTCTCTCGCTTGCGTTTCCTTTCTCCAATCAAGTCTAGTTGCCATGAACAAATTGTTGTCCCTTTTTCTGTGGCCTTCCAAACTCTTAGATTTTTAGTATGATGCATTGTAAATAGTTATTGGATCTTTTGAGGAATACCAGGATCATAATTACAATCCTAATGCTACTTTACTAAAAACCAATTTTCCATCGGTTTAAAAATTCAGGAGAAGTTGTGTATGATCAATCTCTAGTTTCTTTTGTTGTTTTCCTTTTATCAGCATATCTTCAAGCTTTTATTCATATGTTGGAAGATGAGAGTTGAGGGGAGGAGAAATTGTCATCGATGACATTAATAAAATGATACATAGCCATTAAACAACTCAGTTATCTCATTACGTACCACACATACACAATTCAAATAATCAACATTTTAATCCAGGAGGTATATGTCAAATCAATAAGGAAAGCATGACACTTTTTTACAGCTAATAATTTCATTTATTGAGAAAGAAGCCTTGGAGCCCAAACCATTTAAGATGACTCAGATAAGGCCCCCCCATGTACAATTGTGCCCAACAGGCTAACAAGTGACGAGCCATATTGGCTGCTTCTTTTTATATTGAGAAGAAAGCTTGTATTTCAATAACACAAGAAAAGGAGTACAACAGAGCTGAAGCTCATGAGCCGCCCTGTTGTAATCCCTTTTCACGTGACTAAACGAGCAGCAGGAGAAAACCATCTTAAATTATCTGAATGACCACTTTCTTTATAAAATTTATAAGGTAAGGAGAATCACCACCACTTAAAGATAATAAAAATGACAATTTTTGTCACACTAGGTATAATTTTTCCTTTTTCTGAAAAAAAATGTATAATTTTCCTTTTGTTCAAAAATATTGTTAATGTTGAACATTTATTGTGTTAACTTATTTGCATTAAAATTATTCTATATTGGCAGTCAAACTTTCTATATTTTAAATATCATAATAATAATTATATCACCATCTAATAAGATGAATTAAACTCCATTTAATACTTAGAATTCTCAACCAAATAATTAAAAAAAAAAAAAAACCACCATTTAATATGCCTAGATGTGAGGTTTAGAGGGTGTTTGGATTGGAAGTATCTCCAAACACAAAACTTATAACTCAAAACACAACTCAAAAACATAACTCATTTCTCAAAACTCCATCTCACTCAAAACCCAAAACTGAAAAAATTGTTTGGCTCCAATATCTCAAAACCGAGCCCCACATCCCAGTCCTCAATTTTTTCACTTTTTGGTGGAGCCCACAGCCTGCACAGGTCCAAAGGTTGGTTTTCTCTCCCGCGTATCCTCCTCTTTCCTTTCACCCAATACTGTTTTGTCTTCCTATCTCCACAGACACACACACGCCGAACCTAAGAGAAAGGTCTGAGCTTTTTTCTTTTCTTATAACAAGTCCTGTTTTGCCAGTCTCCAAGTTTGTGAAAATGAAAAATTGTGTACAGATTCTTTGGGGAAATTCTTAGCTAGTCCGGGACTACAAGGTCATCTTGCTGACCTTGTAGTCCGGACCAATTAAAACGAGACACCTAAGAGAAAGTGCTGATATCATTTAATAGGAAACCAAGTCAGCAATAGAGTTAATGGCGTTTAGTGTGTTGCTATTCCGTTAGGTTCGAATTCAAATCTTAGCTCTTCAATTAATCCAACGGTAGAGAAACGTCATTAATCCGCGTGAAATGGGAAAACCCTATTCTCTAACCCGCCTCTTTTTTTTTCTCAATTATTTCAAAAACTCTCACTTTCTCATTTTCTCTCTCTCCTCTGCTCTCTCTCAACCCAGCCAGGGCTGCTGCCACAATCACCTTTACGTGAAGCCGCGTTGTCGCACGACCCACCTCTCGCACCAACTAGTGTCATGGCCTCTTTCCCCAACGATTCCTTTTACTCTTCTCTCAACTCCAACTGCGCTGTCGCTGACGCCACTGCCCAGTAAGTTTTCTGTTTCTCTCTCTGCCATTTTTTTAATTGATTTATTTTAATGAGCTCTGTTTGGTTGCTGGGAAAAAAGAAGGAAAGTAAGATCTTTTTTGTGGGATTCATGGATTGTGTTGATCTGGTCTCTTTCAGAAGCTGTGGCATTTGTGGGTTTTTCAGATTGTTTGGGTCTGTGGTCTGCTTAGCTTTTATTCTTGAGTTGTACTCTGTAGCCTATAACAGTACAGTCATGTTTAATTTTGAGCTCTTGTAATGATGTTTCAATTTTGAATGAAATGATTACCGTAAATATTATATAATGGAAAATGGAAAAATCCATATGACTTGCATGAGTTAAGGAAAAAGACATGAAATTACAGCATATAATAAAAGCAGTGATTTTTTTTAAGCACCTATTACGATTAGGAACTTTGCATTGTCTCTTTATTAAAAAGTCATAGTTGTGCACCATCTGAGAACTTAGTGCATTGTTACAGAATAATTAGCTCTACTTGTGCCAAATAATTATTGAAAGAAAATAAAGGTTTTTTCTTTCATCAATATCTCACTTTTCAATAGGTAATCATTAGGTGTACTACTATTATATTACTATATTTCATCTTCAAGTAATTTTTTAGTTTTTGTGTTGAGGATTTTTTTTTTTTAAATTTTTGGGTGTAGGCCGTAGGGTGTGGTTTGGGTAGTCTTCTGCAACAATGCGAATGTTGCGCATTTTCAAATGGGCTCTTGATTTTGCCAAGGATATGCTCATAGACAAGGCTATTTCTTCTATTATTCCCCTTCAAGTACCTAATATTAAGACATTTGTGAAATTCCCACTTGTTGGCAAAGTCCATACTTTTCTTTCAAATACTTCAATTTATCATGTTGATAATGCTTCTTCATATGTTAAAACTAGAGAGAGGCATAATCTTAGTTGCTTCTAGTGCCACTGCAAATTTGAGTATAACTTGATAGTATTCTTAAAGCATTTGATTGGTTTGAATTGCAATTACAGATAATGGGGGTACATCCATTCAAGTATACAACTAGGCTTTTAATTTGGTTTCTACTCTAATTCAAGTAAATGATAGATAAATTATTGAATTATGGTAGATATAGTTTTTCTTCTGTTGGGTTGCCTTTGTCATGGTGCTTGCAGTCCGTTTTTAGCCAAGCTTGAAATAAGGGCTTTTCTTATCCAAAATGTGTGGGTTGTGTGGGTTACTAGAAAAGTGCTTATAGCAACTATGATTTAAATTCCAGTCGAATTTTTGGTCTATTTCACTTGAAACCAAATGAATCATTTTTTGCTAGTAAATTGAGGATTGGTCTTCTAGGATGTTACTGTGCTGATTGAAATTTGTTTTTAACATTGCAAGATGATGGAGCCCCAGCCAAGCTACATTGCCAGAAAAGATTTTGAAGCATTCATGAGGGATTGAAGTCATTTATCTTGAAGTTAATGGGACTAATTTTCAGTTTTATTGAAGCTTTAAATTTAATATATGTATTGTCCAATTTTGACACTTAGTGTCTTTGTGTATTTATACAAAACCATTACAAGGATGTATGGTACAAACCAAGATAATGTAAGAAAATGCAGCTATTCTTTTCTTTTGATTCAATGAAATTGAAGCTCAATTGCAAAACCTTGATGCCAAATTGTAAAATTGGAAGAAGTACGTTGTGAAGTATATTTTTTGCTATTCACATTGCCGTGCACTGTAGCAAGTTTATGTTATTAGTTGGGTGCTTCTCATCAGTTGAATTGCACATTGCCATGCACTGTATGCGATTTGAAGGGAAATGAATTAAAAATGTCTATTTGGTGCTGCTTTTTTTCAATTTTGTGAAATCCAGTGTAGGAGCTGTCTCTAAAGGCACCCAAACTTGCACTGCAATGGCATTGGCATTGTTGAGTGGTTGCAATTGCAGTTTATATGGATATTGATTAGCTAGGCTTTTTAAAAATCTAAAATCAGTCCTTATGAAACTGATAGCCAATGCTTGTGATACTTTCTTGGCTTTTGCTTGGTTCACAAATTCATAAATCATGAATTTTCTTTGAGCAATCTACCACAATGTCAAATACATTCTATGAGAGGACATACATCTTGTAAACGGCAACTTGACAATATCCAAGAGCAAATAATAAAATATATACAAGAACAAAAATAAACTATAATAACTCAATTTGAAAAAAAGCAGCACCAAATAAACATTTTTAATTCATTTCCCATCAAATGGCATACAGTGCACGGCAATGTGCAATTCAACTTATGAGAAGCACCCAACTAATAACATAAACTTGCTAACAACTAACTAGCAAACAATCTAATCGTATCCTCTACAATTCCAAAAGTTCAGGAAATCAAATCAAAAAAAAAAAAAAAGTTCAGGAAATAAGTTATTAATTTCTATCTCCAACTAACAAATCCTACTGACTGAGCCCAACTAGCCTTCAATCTTGAACTTCATCACTTATCCATCTCATCCAAAGCTGATAATGATAGCTCCTTCAAGTTCAATTTGCTGATCCTCATCCTTGCTCTTTTACTTATCCTCATCTTCATCCTTGGCATATTGAGATTCCCTCTCTCCAAGCATCTTCCAAGTTTGTCTAAATCATGACAGAAAATCATTATGTTAATGCTCATCAATTAAAATCTATTGTCTAACAACTTCAGGGTAACCTCTATCCCGTATCCACCATTGCACACAACTACACAAGTATCCATCATTAAAATGCACACAAGTTAGCTAACAATAAAGGCTTGTCAATCTAACTCTATTTAATAAAATTATAACACTAATGATTTTGTTCATGGTAAGGATAACTGGAACTTCATACAAGGCATAAAAGCCAATATCCAAATAGCTAGGTATTCAATGACACCTCATTAATAGCCACAGGATTGGATTCTTTCATATTCCCTCAATTTCTTAGCAACCAACTAGAGCACAAAGTAAAATTGAATTAAGAAAAAGTAATACAAGTGTTGGAAATCATGTCAGTAATAAATAATTTTCTTATTAGTTTACAAAAATGGTCCCCAATTGAAAATATGTCTAAACACCACTGCCCATGTATGTATGCCAGGAAAGCATTGTGGGAAAATCAAAATTTTGCAAGAAACCAATAAACAAACGCAAATGAATGAGATTTCAAACACAATGCTCAAGAGTTCACATGATAACATGGCCAAGAATGAGTCTTAATGATTTAACTGAGCTTCTCTCACGGGAATAAACAAGTTTCATGAAAGGTCTATAGCCAAATTCTTTTAAGATGACCAAGTCTTTTCCTTGGAGCATTTTAAACACATTGAGTACAGAAAGAATATACATAAGTTGTGATATCATTTGGTCATGAATTTCTAAATACCCAAGACAAATGTCATTCAACAAACACATTCCATCAAAGACTTAACCATAGTCATCAAAGAGATCAACATGGTTATCAAAGCAAACAAAAAAAAAAATCATCAAGTCACCCGTGTCAGAAAATTTCATGGGCCAAGAAAATCGGAGAAATTCATCATACCAAAAGAAAGGAAAAGTAGACTCACCCCATTCATTGCTTGAAAGATTTGTGATTGCTTGAATGGATCAAGCATTATTATCATTTGTTGGAGGAACAGGTTTTTGGATTGCCAATCAAAGCATTTGTCCAGCCAGGATGAGGACGCCACAGATCACGGAGAGGAAACGGAAGGAGGCGTGCAGCGATGAGCGGGCAGTGCCGAGGTTGCCATCGTGGCCGAGTGGGTAGTTGGAGACGATGGCAATTTTGAGAGAAATACATTTTTTTTGGCGTTTGGGGAAAATGATTCCAAGGTAGAGGAAAACGTCTTGTGATATTCCATAAAGCAAATTTGAAAAGTTTTCAGATACGAAAACCCACCCATTTACATCTCAAATTTGAATTTGATCATTTGAACGTGTCTCACAGAATTGACGGAATTAAAGGGTCGTTTATGGAGTGCAATGACATGGCAGATAAGCTTACCTCATCAATTTTCAATGAGTTGTCTTATGTTTATTAGTTGGGACTACAAGGTCAGCTTGCCAACCTTGTAGTCCCGGACCACCTAAGAATTTCCCGTTGTTGTTTCAGATTCTTTCCAGTCCTCTTATAACCCTATAACTTTTTGTTGTTTCAAATTCTTTGATCTGTATTGACCCTTCTTTGTGGTATCAAATTTGCTCTTTCATTAGGGGAAAAAAATCTGTCCTTCATGGACATATACTAAGTATCGACAAAAACCAAATGAAGATGAGAGACAGAAAGCATTACTGAAATATATATACATATATATACATATATATATATATCAAATACATAAATAAAGAAGCCTTAATTGCTTTAATAGTGATATCTTCCCATACACAATGGGACCGGTATATGTATATGTATATATATATATATACATATATATATAAAATACATAAATTAACTTGTGCATTACTAACAATGCTTTAACATAACCTGTGCATTGTAAACAATCTAATTTGTTTACGTGTCCAAGAAGCAATATATACATACACACAAAAATAAACATTTGAATATTAACATAAAGACGATATAACATATTCCACTGTCAAATTATAGGAATAACATGTAAGTTACAAAATACATTGTCAACAAGGCTTTGACAATGAAGATACATACTGACCCCCTAAATAACATCAACATAATGCATCATATCATCCAAAAGATGCATCATGTACATTGTAGTTAATGAATAGGTGTCACTTTCATCTCCTTTTCAAACCTTAACGATTATCAGATTATTTGCCGTTTCTCGTCTCTAGCCTTGACTTGCACCCGGTCGATATTCTCCAATTCCAAGCAGGTCCTGCAAAGGTAAAACTACAGATGTGAGCTTTCACTTTTCAGCAGAAAAGTAGGCTATTTAATAATAATAAAAATCCCTTTCAAAATTTCTCTTTGTTTTACGAAGATGTCTCTAATCACAAAAATTTTAAAATGAGAACACGAGAACTTAAAATTCAAATGGTGAAACAGATCCATTTCCCCATTATCCATCAAATTCTTCGGAGAAAGTGAATCATCAATATCTAAAAGAAAGCAAAATATCATTGTGGGACTGGGAATGTCACATGCATAGTGTGCCAACTTGAGAGTGCTATGGGAAAAAAATAAGGAAATAAAAAAAAGAAGAATAATAAGGGAATTTCAATTGTATGCAAGAAAATCTTGATGTTACACATAGCTAATCCAGCATGCAGCAGGATTAGAACATCAAATTGTACAAATAATGACTTCATAGCATTGGAAATGAAACAATGCAAATTAGAATCATGGGTCATGCACCATTTTCTAATGGTTAGCTAAGGAGAAGAAAGGCTCAGGTATTAGATAATGAGGCAAGACAGCATATCCTAACATGAACGATACAAATAATGCAATATTTGAGTCATTTACAGGTCAGCCAGTGAAGCTTGTAAGCATCTAAATCCATGACACATTGTTGTAGCACTTCCAGACTAAAATTATCTGAAAATGTTGTCTTCGTGTCTAGAAATCTTTCCCAAATTCCAACATTTGATCAGTGTCTTGCATAATCTTCATAATGAAAGCTCTGATACTATCTTCATACAATAGAGGTATCACCAACTTGTAACATTGAGACTTGACAACAGCTAGCTTCAAGAGACTAAAATTTTTATGCAAGCACATATTTAACATTCAGGAAAATTTTCTTAATGAAAAATACTTGAAATTTTATATTGTTTAACAAAATTTCTACTTTTGTCTTCTAGACTACATGTTGCGCAAACAATGGCAATTGTCTGTAGACCAAAGGGCATCACCTCCCTCCTCTAAACAAAGAGTGAAGGGTGGGCCATAGGTTCAACCTAGATGTGACATTTATCTTTGCCTTGAAGAAACAATTTGTGACGAATGGCAATCAACTCAATGTAACTTACTGAGCTATACTACTTGTTCCATTTTATTATTTATGGCATCTATAGGATCTACAGAGAGAAAAGAAACAATACTAAAGCTACATATTAACAATATGATAAGACTCTAAGCTGATCCAAGCTTCAGCCAATGATTATGATGCTAGTCTAACACCAAAGCTTACTGTCTATGTAAACTAGTGAAAATACAACAATCATATGAACAGCTAGTTGTTGAATATCAATAGCATATTTAGGCACAAGCCAACTGCAAGAAGAAAAGATATACTTGGCATGATTTATTTTTTGCTCTGGTCTCTGCTGTACTGGGCATATATTAAGTTCATTCCAAACATATGAAAGAAATTCTTCTAAACAAGCAGGGAAATAGTAACTTAAGCCTGTAGGACAGTAAGAGGTGTAAAGTAAAAGGAAAACTAAGTAAATTCAAATTTAAAAAGTTGCTAGCTGAAATCCAAAAAGGCAACAGAGACATTAATGAAAACAACTGCACTAAAGCCTAAAGGGTTGTCTTATCAAATGTACACTTAGGCTAGAAAACTTGGGTTTTACGTTTACCACTTCTTAAGGAAAACGTACAACAAAAATCAAATTCACCAAAAGACCTGACCAGAGAGAATAAATGGGGAACATAGGAAGGTTCTGAAGAAACTTCCAACCAAAGCACAAGGGTTGTGTCTCATTAGAAGCACTTATCTACAATAAGATGTATTTCAAATTACACCAATATATAAGACACATTCTACCATGTGCTTGTCATTATACGCATACACAGAAAGTGATGAAAGAACTGACTTATATATACCTCATCAACTACTTTGTTAAATCTTTCGAAATCCTTCCATTCCACTTTGGCAAAATAAGCAGTTCAGCAACATGTGCCCGAAGTGCTTGAATGCCGCCAGTAAAGCCACAATTGTACCGTTTTCTATGTCTTCTTCTCATGTATTGCTGGTACATATACATGAATCTAAGTCCATGCGATCGACAGAGGCAAGCAAGGAGAAGAATGGGTCTGATTGAAAGAAAGAGAGGCTTGGTCATGGCGCACAAAGAACAAGGCTGGCTTGGGAGATAAAAAGGAGAAGATGAGGTTAGGGAAAAACAGTAGAGGAAAAAAGAAAAGGAAAACAAAAGAGGTAGGGAAAAACAGTAGAAGGAGAAACGTGGAATAGGGAAAAACGTTGATCTATATATATATATATATATATATAAAGAGAGAGAGAGAGAGAGGCGCGGTTTGGGTAGAAATGATTACGTATGTATTTTGTGTTATGCATTTTTCTCTTTTTTTTTTTTTTTTTTTTTTTTTTTATTACGTGTTTCAGCTTTTTTAGGTGACAAGAATTATTGTTTATTACTGTTTACAAAACTGTTTAGTAATAAAAAATATTAAAAATGAATCTTACAATATTATTTAAACATTTAAAAATTATTTCTTTACAATATTTTTATTTTTAATAAAAATAAATTATATCCAAACAGAGTCTATAAATTTAGTTTTTCCTATTCGTTCTAGATTAGTTTTTCCTCGTTTCCCTCTCAGTTTCTCACCTGCCAAAATCATGTCCAGATCTAATCAATGTCAAACCACATTTATTTCTTCTTTTTTTCAATTGTCCAAATGATCTCCTCTTCGCATCTTCTCTCTCCTCTCTCCCTCTATCTATTTTTTTATTTATTTTTTCTCCTCACCATAACTTTGATTCTTCCATCATCAGTCTCATCATCCCCCTGGATTTTCAAAATTTTCCTTAATTGAAGTAGCTTTATAGGCTTATAGCTCGTTAGTTCCAAGACTCTTTAGTAAAGTTCCTGATATAGCTTAGACTTATGGCTTTGTTAGTTCCAAGAAAATTATATTGTTAGTTTTAAAAAATATTTATATAAATTTTATTAATATGTGTCTTAAAGCACATAATAATTAATTATTTTTAAAAATATTTTATTGAGAATTAAAAAAATATCAACAATTTTTTCAATTTTCAAGAAAATATTTTTAAAAATAAATAATTTAATGTATGTTCTTAAGACACACATTAACCAGACCCTATATATATATATATTTATTGATAATTGATGCGTGTATTTTGTAGTTCAACGAGACAATAAGACAAAAAATATATATATATATATAAATATATACATAAATATATTTTGTTAATTGAATGGTGCCCGTCAGATCTTTTGCTTGGTGGTTTTCTCATCAAATACTGATAAAAGCTGCTCACATGCACGTCAATGAAAAAACTTCAGGTACAACTTGGGTTTTGTGACTTTCACCTGTCTGTTTCTTGAAGTGTTACTGTAGCACAGCTTTTTAAAGATGACAGCTAATGTGCTTCAGTATTTGAGAGAGTCTTGGCCTCTATAAATGAAGACGTGTCTTTATGTAGCATTCTTCGTCGATGCAAGACTCCTTGGTCCGTGTCAGACTTCTTTATGTAGATAAAGACGGGCCATCAGGGCATTCCATTATATGACAGCTAAAAAGGACACAGTCCCCGGCTGCTTCATGTCCCTTATGGCAGGTATAGGTTTGGGCTGCCAAACTTAAAAAAATAAATAAATAAAAATAAAACTTACATAAAATTCGAGTTTATGAAACTTAAGTTTTATTTAAAACGTTATTATAAGGTTTTTTGAATGCAGCTATAGATATGAAATTCAAGCTCTATGAACTCGAGTTCCATAAATTTTTTATGTGACATGACTGAACTAGAAGGCCAAGGCTAACACAACTTCGGTTCGTTGTAGCTGGGGAAGTGAAGAGAAAAGATATGAGCAAGAAAATTAGCTTCTTTAGAGTAGAAGAAAGTAGAAGTTTTTTTAAAAAAATTTTTTATACGAAGGAGAAGTTCATTAATTGTGTATTGACAAAATTGACTAATGTAAGTTCACGCTCATTAATAATTAACTTTTGTAGAAGGAAGTAGACTCTAATCCGAAAGATGATGGCATTAACCGGTACTTCATGGAAAGTGTTTAGATCCTCATTAGTAAAATTATTATTTTTTCATTAATAACCATCTGTCACTTAGGTGTTGTTTGGTACGTAATTTTGAGGAAAATTTTAGTTTTTAAATAAAATTATAGGTATTTTTACACACAAATTTATTCACACATATTTTCGAAAAATGCAAATAACGTTACTATCTCGTCAAAAAAAAAATACAAATAACGTTATTAAAACAATATTACTAAAAAAACGTTAGCAAACGGATTCTTAGAGCCGGTTAGTAGAATAGCTTGAATAATGTTATTTATAATTTTTTGAAATATGTGTGAATAAAACCACCGTACTTTTTTTTTATTTTTTTGGTTGCTTCCCAACACCAGTCAGCCCCAACCCACATCCACGCTTTTTTGTTTTTTGTTTTTTAATTTCTTTGGTTTTTTTTTTTTCTATTCCCATCATTCATAGCATGATGGGAATAGAATTATTAATAAGTACGAAGACTTGGATTTTGTAAAGATTTGAGGTACGTGGGTTCATACTTCACAGTAACACAGTCTGCCAGTCTCATAGATATCATGAATTAATTAATAAATAGTGGATGGTATTGTATTACAGCGCGGAACCGTATGATCTTTAACTACTGTAGCTACAGTACCACTTGCTACTGTAGTTAGTGTTAAAAAAAAAAAGACAAATTGGCTCAATAAACCAAAATGACACCGTAAAAGCGTGGCCTCTTTTTATATAGTGAATGGAAATTACTTTATGATCTTCCCTATTTGATGAAGTTGATTTGTGTCTGACAGTTGGTGGTTTTGATCAATTTGGTAAATTTCTTAGTCGAGGTCATTTCGGAATAATTAAATGAACAATATATTTTAGTATCGTTCAATATCAATGCATTGTTTTGGAATTATCGCTATATATATAAACTAAATATCTTTTGAAAAATAATAAAAACATTACTAATTTTATTACAGTATATATATAAATGGATGCTTTTCAAAAAAAAAAAAGAATATATATGTAAATTGATATGACAATTAATGTGATTGGTAAATGTGAATTAAAAACATAATAAATAAAACTGAAATAATATTTTTGATATCAATTTTTTTTAAGATGTGTTATGTCCACAATATTTTCTCAATACTTTTACAACAAATCATAAATAATTATTTCTTATTGGTTATAATTTGTACTTCCTACCACTAAAATAATTTTTTTTGCCCACTAATAAAAATCCATAACAACTTGAAACTTAAAACTTGTCACGAAAGTGTTGTAAAAAAATTTTCCATTTTTATTTTTGTTTTGATACACATATCTCAATTTTCAACTATCAATATACACTACTGTAAGTTTCTTTAAAAACATTTTTTCTCTCTTTCCGTATGTGTTAAAAATAGTTAATATTCTTAAAAAAAATTTCAACTACCATATGCCAACAAATTATTTTTAATAACTCACTTTTTTTTCTTCACCTCTACTCGTTCTTTTTTATTTTTACAATTTACCTCTCTTTATTTTTATCTCGATTTTTTATCTCCTCCACATGTTTACCTACAAGTCTTATCTCATTTCAAATAAAAAAAGAAGAAGCAAGTCTTATCTCCTTACCATTTGTCAGTCATCACGTGGGCACCCAAAGCAAAAGCTCTTTGAGAAACAGTGGAGACATTATAACGCACGCAATTTTCTGTCTATTCTATAAAAGCAAATGGCAGACTTTGGGTTGATTATTGTATTTGATATCATATTCTGCTTTTAGAAACCATTTCCTTTGGTTACTGTAGATTGAATTTATATACTTCCTCTTTTCTAATTTGTCTGTCCTATTAAAAAAGTCGAACTTTTTAACAAAATATTGTTTATTATTTTTTTTACTTTATAAAAATCTATAAATTTACGAAATTACCTTTAAATAAATTTATTAACTTTTTTAAATGTGTTATTTTTAATGAGATAACTAAAAAGATGGCTCAATTAGATTGATTTTTTAAAAATATTTGTTAGTTTTCTTTTCAAATAATTTTGAAAATAAAATAGGGTATAATAAGAAGATTAATAAATTAATTAATTTTATTTTTAAAAACACGACAAACTGAGATGGATAGAGTATATAGATTTTGACCCAGAATCTTGAAATTTACAGTAAGTTCGTGTCATACTTGAAATTTTAGACTATTCAAATTTCAAAGTGTCAAGCGACCCAAGCGTTTATATCTAAATTTAATGAAAATAAAGCATTTATATCTAAATTTAATGAAAATAAAATAGGGTATAATAAGAAAATTAGTAAATTAATTAATTTTATTTTTAAAAACACAACAAACTGGGACGCATAGAGTATATAGATTTTGACCCTAGAATCTTGAAATTTACAGTAAGACCATGTCATACTTGAAATTTTAGACTATTCAAATTTCAAAGTGTCAAGCTATCCAAGCGTTTATATCTAAATTTAATGTTTTTCTGACATCACTGTACTCATTAATTTACCCTATTATGCCGTATTGGTATGGTGAATGAATCTTTGAAAGTTCGTGATTCGGTGAAGACTGAAGAGAGACTAAGGCCGTTGATTCGATGAAGACTGGAGATTAGAGAGAGAGCGTCTGAGATTGTATCCGTTGGATTGAGATATGAGATTGAGATATCTAATCAAGAAATTAATCTCTAATTGTGACCGTTGGATTGTGTTATCAGCTTTGATTTTAACGATTGATTTGTAATTTGGTACCTTTGCTCTAAATTACTGATAAGATGTTTCTCTGTACTACTGTGCTAGAGCCTACTGATATGACTCGACTCAAAGGAGTTTGTAGAGTATAATTGTAACCGTAGAATTTGAATCTTGATTTGGTTTAACGGTTGGATTTGAAATTGGGAATTTGTGACAAAAAGGATGTTTAGATTGGTTTCCTCCCTTACCCAATAACCGAAACACAAGGCATGTGACTCAAATGATGTGAGTGGAGGACTCGCATTTGGTACAACATTTATATTATATATATATTGATTATTTCCAGTTTACGTTAGGAATTTTTTTTTTTATATATCTTTTTGTTTAATTATTTGTGTATTTTTTTTAAGTACCATTTTTTGAAGATATAATAATATTTTTTTTCACTAATTTTCAATAGATAAACCAATAAAGTTGCCGATAAAATAATCTAAATACAAACCCGACAATTAAACACGTTACAGACAAACCATTTCTTCATTTTAGAGATATATCTGCCTTCATTTTTTTTTTTTTTAATTTCTTGGGTTTTGTTTTTTCTACTCCCAACATTCATGGCATGATGGGAATAGAATTATTACTAAGTACGAAGACTTGGATTTTGCAAGATTTGATGTGGGTTCACACTTCACACCGTCTGCTAGTCTCACATTTCATGAATTATTTCTGCTAGTCTCACATATCATGAATTAATTAATAAGTAGTGGATGGTATTGTATTACAGCGCGGATCTGTATGTTAGTATAGGGTTCTGCCTCTATAGGGCTAGGACAGACCTTGGTCACATGACTCTGATACCTGCCAAAACGTACGTTTGGGCTTTTTGGATATCTGATCCAATATTGGGTTTTGTAAACAAAGTTTGAGGTCAGCTTTATTTTTTACTTTTTGAATTATCCTTTTTAATTATACTTTATAAAATCATAAAATATTTACCTTAACCAAATTAGCCTATGTTCTTTGGGGTCAGGCATGTGGTCAGGTTGGGCTGAGTACTTAAGCTTAGGTCAACACTACTGCACCATGCACCATTTGTTTCAACTTTCAAACGAGTTCAGTTTTAATTTTTTTTGAAAATGTGTAAGTGAAAAAATGGTATAAAAATACTTGTAATGTTGTTTAAAAACTGAAAATATATGTTTTGATATTTGTATTAAACAGGCCCTTAATTGCTTATAATGGTCCCCTTTTCTAAATTATGGAACAAAATTTAACTGTATTTTTATTTTTCTTGCAATTGATTTTTCCATTTGTTTTTTGAAGCTATATATATATATATATATATATATATATATGTTATCTACAAGTTTTTGTGCAAAAACAGCGACATCGTATTCTGGTCAAAATTTTTGGCCCGTAGGACGTATGAGCATTTTCAAAACAAAATTTAACTGAGTGTTTTTTTTTCTTCGAAAAGATTTTGTGTAAAAATGCCAACATTCCAAAAAAATTATTGGCCAGCAGGGCCTAGGGCATTTTTGAACAAAATTTAACCATGTTTTTTTTTTCTTGGAAAAGATTTTTTATTTGATGACAAAATCTCTAGCTGCACACGTATCAATTAACAATAATATATATTTTTTAAACTAACAATATAATTTTCTTGGAACTAACAAAACTAATAAGCCTAAGCTACATCAGTAACTTTACTAAGGAGTCTTGGAACTAACCAGCTGTAAGCCTATAAAGCTACTTCAATTAAGAGCTAGTTTGGATTCCCGTCCCGTTTGCGTCAGAGGCGTTTTTTTTTTTTTTTTTAACCAGCGTGTTATGTACTGTTTATTGACCATAAACAGTAAATTTAGGCCCAAATAGAAGCTTTCCTCTAATAATGACAAAATCTCTAGTTGGGCACTTCTAAGGGGATTATTGATTTCTGCAAAAGGTTTAACAGTAAGGTTATCAATTCTGTACAGTATCGGTCAGAATATACCGTATCGGTCAGCAATTCGATACGCTCGATTCCCTGTTTCGTACCGGAAAAAATATCGGCCGTACAGACCAATTTCGGACAATACCGGCCGGTATAGAAAAAAGTTTTTTTATTTTTATTTTTTTATTTTAAATTTTGTAATTTTTGAATTTTTGTTAGGATAGAATGGTAACTTATTTCCATTAACTTATTAGTATTATTTGTTTTCTTAGTATGTAATGATAACTTTTAAGCTTTCTATTTTCTTTTTTCTTTTTAATTGATAGTAAAATCTAAAAACATGAATAATTAGTTCTGAATTGAAAAAATGTTTTATGGTAAACTTTTATATTTATTATAATATATGTTTATAATCTTTTTATTATATATATAACATTTCCCTTATATTAGAGGACAAAATTTAACATAGTTTTTTTTCCATAGTCCCATCACATTTATGCCCCCACTTGGACCATGGTACTGACATCGGCTTTGTTTCTAAAATATTGAAGTGTCGGTTTGTGTTTCTAAAATATTGTAGTGTCGGTTTGAACATGAGACCAATTTAACGGCTGAGATTAAAATAGTTGCCTCCCGAGCCGTACCAGAAAGAAAAAAAAACTGAAACCTTCGGTTCCTCGTGCGAATCTTATCAGATGTGAAAGCAATTAAGAGCAGCTTTATGTCAAATTTATAGACCTTAACAGTGCAATGTAGCTATAGCTTCAATATCAATTATGGCGTAGCTGTAGTAAGTGTGTCCAAAGAATTCTCAAGTCTCTGAATTTTCTACTCCCAGGATTGGGATAAGCTGCAAGCTGTTTGCAACTATCAATTTCAGCTGTTAAAGAAAAATACCAAGGGAAAAAATCAATCATAAAATCTCTGTTTCGCTTTCTTGCGTAGGAGGGAGAAGCCGGTCACACACGTGAGAACAGTTAGGCCCGTTTGGTGAGAGGTGTTTGATTAAGATTGTTTGAGTATTTTTGAAATACATGAGTTTAATATAGTGTATTAAACTGTTTATAAAGTTATTTAAAATATGAAAATATTTGTTTAAATTTGCTTACCAAACAGGATCTGCCTAAGTTGAATGCTTTGAATAAATTCAAACAGGGCCTATTTTGTTTCTGGTTGAATACTTTGAATAAATTCTATTAGCCCTTACAATAGACAATAATGGTGGTTGAAAGTGCATTGAAAACGGCTACAGCTACACTGCGAAGGACACCATAATAATTGATTACTGCCAGTTGAGTGCTCATTAAACAGAGACCTGAGAATCTATTGAACTCTATGTCTACTGCATAATAAATAAATAAAAATAAAATTCTTTAGGTATGTCATTGTCACCTTATGTACTAAGCGATAAATCTGAATAAATATTTTTTTTAAAAGTTTATTTTTATTCAAAGTTGTCTAAGTATGCTATTTGAGAGGCAATTAGGCACTTAATCAGAGTGGTGCTGTGATGGACCAAGATTGGTCATAGTCAAACTAATGTTAATGAGAAGTGTGCAAAAAAAAAAAAAAAATCATTAATATATAAGTAAATAACTTTGAAGGAAAGTACTCTCTCTGTACCAAATAGTCGAACCATAAAAATGCATCAAGCATGTGATTGGTGGGTGCAGGAGAATAATGCATTGGCGCGCACACGGTGCACTCCATGCGGTTGGAGTGTGATTCTTTTGGGGAGTGGTATATAATATAATATTATAGTTATTGCATTATTCTTTTTAAAATAATGCTAGAGAATTATATATATATATAACCGAAATCTCTAAGGGCCTTATTAGTAAGTTAGTTTGAGTAATGTTGCTGGAATGTTTTTGATATACGTGTAATAAAAAAAATGTGTGAAAATGTGTATTATGTTATTTAAAATGTGTAGTTTTGTATTTGAGTAGGGCTGCCAAACAAGCCCTTAGATCTCTCACAATTTTTCACGTCAACATAATATTTAAATAAAATTATCATTTTATTTAAATAAAATTATTTTTGTTTAGTTCAAATTTAATAAGGAGTGAAACTCCATCTCTCTAACAAGTTTAATTTAAATTCAAACTCATCATTATCATTCTATTTAAAGAAAATTATTTTTGTTTAGTTCAAATTTAATAAGGAGTGAAACTCTATATTTCTAAGAAGTCCAACTTAAACTCAAATTCATCATTATTATTTCTTTAAAACAACTCTATCTTTCTAACAAGTCTAACTTAAACTCAAACTTATCATTATCATTTTATTTAAATAAAATTATTTTTGTTTAGTTCAAATTTAATAATGAGTGAAACTCTATCTCTCTAACAAGTTCAACTTAAACACAAACTCATCATTATCATTTTTTTTAAAACAAAATTATTTTTTTTTAATCAAAACTTAACCGAGAGTGAAATTCTATCTTTCTAACAAGTCCAACTTAAACTCAAACTCGAATGTTGATAATCTATATAAAAACAAAAATTATGACAGGACTCAAAAATAAAATAAAATAAAGAGACTCACGTTAAAAAAAGAAAAAAGAAAAAAAGACTCATGTTAGATTAAGAGAGAGAGAAAGAGATAGGGGTCTCTCTTTCCTCCTCAAATCCTAATAATTACCACCTGAAAACCTTATACTTAACTTAACTTTAGGATTTTTTTTTTAAAAAAAAAAACAAAACACATGTAGTTTGATTAAACTTTCTTCTCTAATAAATGAATTTTATGTCGAATTTGTTTATATTGTTATTATTAATAAAATTTCAATTCAACATATGTGGATATTTGTTTATATTGTTATTAATGAATTTTATCTTTTATGTCAAATTTTTTATTTGCCTTCATATGTGCCTCAGATTTTCATTCTATCTTATTCTTTTGTTATGTTTAGAATTGATCTTTGTCGGGGACGTATGTTTTCGCAACAAGGGCTGAAAATGCAAAAACAGTCCGAATCTCCCCTTAGGTTCTTTAGAAGTGTTTATTTGTGGAGAATCAAACCCAAAATTCACAATGTATAGAAAATAAAAGATAATGAAGTTTTGACAAGAGAGATTCAAAATGTAAATAACAAAAGTGCAGAAAAAGCATAAAAAATAACAAGTCTGAAACATCGACCCATAAACACCGAGAAGAGGAAATTGAGAGAGGTTGTGAGGAAGAGAGGGAAGGTTACCCTGTACCCATATTTTCACCCCTAAGGTTCAGAATTGTGTGAATGTTTCCTGACTCAATGGGTTTTGGCTCTCAAGTTTCAGCTTTATGGGGTAAACGTGGTTCAAGAGATCTGAAACTTTGACCCACAGTCACCGAGAAGAAGAAATTGAGAGAGGTTGTGAGAAAGAGAGGAAAGGTTCCCCTGTACCCATATTTCCACCCCTAATGTTCAAAATTGTGAGAATATTGACTAGCTGAATGGACTTTTCCTCTGAAGTTTCAGGTATGTGGGTAGAACGTCCCCCCTCCCTCGTGGGCTAGTGATGAATATTTATATCAAGCTTTAGGGGATGCTCGTGACCAGAATTTTAGCTGGGAGGAAGGCCTTGGACCTTTCAAATGTTATTTCTATGACTTGGTGTATTATGTTTTATGCTTAGGGAAAGATTTGGTTGCTTTTTACATAATTTTGGAAACAAAGTTGTTTCCTCTTCATGGCTACTATCTCTGGTCTTTGCAGGCCTTGGAAAACTACATTTGGGTGGTTGAGTGGGCTAGGTTGTTCAACCTTTTTCTTAAAGTCAGTTGTGTTTTGGGGTGGAAAGTGAATCTGTGCTAAAAATTCGGGGCACAATCACCTAGAGCATAAAAGCTCTTTTGAGGTGGAAATTTTGGGTACAAGACCTCCTCCATGAGCTTGAGGTGCTACTAGTGTCCTTTGTCTACTTGGTAACACGCTTGGTCTAGGCTCATGCAAAAGGTCCAAAAGAAACCGACCCATACCCTCCAAACCACACTTCCTTAATTTCCCTAATAAGTCACATGGGCTTAGGCCATGCTTAAAAGAATGAAATAAAATATAATACACGAATTGAGCCTACAAGGAAGTTGGGCTTGGTTGAATTAAGCTTGTATAAAATGTGTCGCGAAAATAGGTATCAACAATCTTCTTTTGAGTGTTTGGGTTAATCTCCATATTTATATTGACATTGTTTTCGTGAGTTTGGTTTTTGGGTTGAAATTTCTACTAATTATTTTTTTTATATTGTACATAGCAAATAAAGCATCTCTATTTTTTTGGCGAAAAATCAAAGCTGCTACCTATGTCTTCCGGCCTAGGGAATGATAAATTTTTATTTTTGGTATGTTATATATAAATTTGTTGACTTTGGTTTGGTTCTCAAGTAAAATTTGGGGGTTCTATAAATTTTGAAGTTTTAAGTCTTGGAGTTTTTGGTATTTGCGTCTTAGTAGGTTAATCTTAATTTTTCACCTTAAATGCTTTTTATTTAGGTTCATGTGATTTTTTGTTTTCTTATTAAAAGTTATGTTTTTGGTTGATTAATTATTTGTTTGGATTCAACATAAAAGATAATGAAATTAGGTATTATAATTTTGATATTGTTTCGTGTTTTGAATTGTCTATACTGTTATTACGATTGATACCGTATTTTGTCTGCCCTGGATTTGCGTGCCGTACCCCAAAAAATCTAAAAATATCATTTTATCTCCATAAGTCCGTGAGAGCATCCAGAATGACATGGTGCGACCTATTCGAGCGCTGGAGCACTCGAAGTGCCCTTTTCAGCTAAAATGACCAAAATGCCCCCGGTCAGTCCTAGGTTTGACCGAAGGTCAAACGAGGTCAAAACCCTCACAAAACAACGTTTTTCATAGTTTTACATCAAACCCGAGCTTCTCAAAGAATTTTGACAACTTTGACCAAATTTGACTTGAAGTCGATCTTGGGTGGGCCTAAAAACCCTAATTTTGATTCGATTGTCAGGACGGGTTGAAACCAACGTCATTGTGGAGATTATCAAATTTTAATTCCAATTACTATTCAAGGGTCAAAATCGGAGTTAGAACGACTGAGATATCACGAAAACCGAGATGACGCACCGTTCAATGCACCGCAAACTTCCAAGAGCCATAACTTTTGATCCAATCGTTGGATTTTCAAGATCCATACCTTTTAGGAAACAAGAAGTCAAGATCTTTCCAAGGGTGTCTGAATCAACACATTTTTAGGGCTTTTGAGGCCGGCGGTCCTGGAAGGGCCGCCAAGGGCTATAAATAGCCCCAAGCACCCCTTTAGACCAGAGGAGACCACATTTTTTTTTTTTTTGATTTTCTGCTCTTTGCCTAGGTCCTTTACATGTTAACTTTACCAACTCGATTACTTTTGAAGACTTACTATGGTACACTCTATCTATAAATAGACAGACT
The DNA here is from genome assembly GCA_028535165.1 of Quercus tomentella. NCBI lineage: Eukaryota > Viridiplantae > Streptophyta > Magnoliopsida > Fagales > Fagaceae > Quercus > Quercus tomentella. The sequence continues at coordinate 53,232,574 of JAPQVY010000133.1, read as the reverse complement.
TTGAAGGCGGAAGACAGGTTCTAAATTCTCTTCAATTTTTAGGTTCAAAATAGTTCCAAGACAGCTCTCTACCGAAAGGCTTTGTAATCCTTCCCTTTCCCTTAGAAAGACTCCCTCTCCTCTTGTAATCTTGTAACCCTTCTTTCCAGACAGAACCTTGTAATCTTTCAGTTTCTTTAGATAGTTTTATTTTCAAAGATTGTATCAAAGACAGATGTTTGATTTCAAGTTTTATAAAGACAGAAGTTTTTATTGTTGGAAAAATAGCATGGAGTGAATAAGAAATTGATGTTTTCTATGTTCACTTGAGAATGTTATTATAAGTGGTAAAAATCCTTGAGTCCCACATTGGAAATGATAGAGAATATGAGTTTGGGCTAGATATTGGGTTGGGCTTTAGGCATGTGTGAACTAGGCCCACTTATCCAATTAATAATAATATTTTGTTAATTTATTTTTGCGTAAGTAAGTTTGTATACAACAGTAATCTCTGAAACAGTGTTTCAGTTTTTAAGTTATGTATAGTTTCATTGTCCCTCATTCATGAAAAATAACTTTTCAGAGAAAACTCTCCTAGTGAGATTTTTGTTCATTCATTTTTGTGTCAAAGAGAGAGAAAGAGGCATTGAGTAGTTCGCAGAGCACGACCTTGTGTGCTTTTTTTTCATGCTGAAGATCATTTTATCCTGGGAGGCAGACGTTCACGAGTCTCAAAGCACCACAGTGAAAGTGTGAGGGGCGAAATCTGCTATAAGGAGATTGTGTCAAACATAAGACTTGATCTCGATTGTTCATCCTTTCACGCATTTGGTCTATAAGTCTTTAATTATTTGCAGATTTCTATTTATATACATTCAGTATTTATTAATAGTATTTGCCTTTCTTATCTATCTGTGTTATTGCTTATTGTTAGATTTGTGTATTGTTCCTTTTACTTTATCACAAAAGTAAATTGTTGTATTATATCCAACAATTTAATAGAAATTGATAAAGCACAATGCAAATGATGATGTAGACACAGAGAGAGTAGAAGAAAAGTTACTGTATTGAGAGAAGTAGCTCGTGGCTTTGAACTTTCCTTTGTGAAAGACTATCGGATATACTAGCTAACCAGTGAACATGATGTCTTGAACTGTTCAGCCATTTGTGTATACCAAGACAATAGAATTCACACAGCTCCTTTTTGGACATTTTTCGATTCTTATAATAGTGTTCATTAGAATTTAGCCTTGAAACTCTCATGGAAGCGGCCCACTTCACACTCATATAGGTGATTCTTATTAAGAATATCCTGCTATACCCCACTCAGAATTCCAAGATATAAGAATCATTAAAAGCAAAGCTTACCCTAAACATCGCTTATAGGCATCACTATTTCATCATAGGAATGGGTGGGAGATGTAATCTCCATAGTGATAAAAACTAGTCTCCACAATTTTGTTATCCTTTTGAAAACCTAGATCTTGGGATCTCCAGTTAACTAGGTGGGGTTACTGTCATGAAAACTTTAGGTTATAGGCTTTAACCCCATTCCCCTCGATGAGCAGTTTACTTGCTCTCTACTCAAACCTTTGGTTAATGGATCCGCTATATTCTCTTTCGACTTTATGAAGTCAATGGAAATAATTCCATTAGAGAGCAACTGCCTCACGGTATTATGTCTTTGACATATATGTCGAGACTTACCGTTGTACATATGACTCTGTGCCCTACCAATAACTGATTTGCTATCACAATGTATACAAATAGAAGGCACAAGTTTCATCCACACTGGCATATCCTCTAGGAAATGACGAAGCCACTCTGCTTCTTCTCCTACTTTGTCCAATGCAATAAATTCTGATTCCATTATGGATCTGGCAATGCATGTTTGTTTAGAAGACTTCCAAGATATCGCTACACCACCAAGTGTGAAGACATATCCACTTGTGGATTTGGTATCTTTTGTGTCGGATATCCAATTAGCATCACCATACCCTTCTAGTACAGCTGGATACCGAGTGTAGTGCAACCCATGTTTAAGGTGTATTTCAAATACCTCAAAACCCTAACTAATGCCTTCCTGTGGTCTTCCCCTGGATTACTAGGGTATCTACTCAACTTGCTGACAGCAAATGCTATGTCTGGTCTAGTGCAGTTCATTATATACATAAGACTGTCTATTATTCTCGAATACTCCAATTGATATATGCCTTGCCCTTTATTCTTAGTTAGATGTAAATTTACATCTATAGGTGTTCTCACTGGACTGTCATCATATTACTTGAATTTCTCAAGAACTTTCTTAATATAATGTGATTGAGATAAGACAAGTCCATTAGATTTTCTAGATATTTTCATTCCTAGTATCACATCTGCAACATCTAAATCTTTCATGTCGAACTCACTAGTCAACATTCTCTTGGTAGCTTTAATGATATCATTATTGCTACCTATAATGAGCATATCATTAACATAGAGACACACAATGACATAGCCATTTGCAGTATCTTAATATACACACATTTGTCACACTCATTGATTCTAAACCCATTTGACATCATTGCATTGTCAAATTTCTCATGCCATTGCTTTGGAACTTGCTTTAATTCATAAAGAGATTTAACAAGCCTGCACACTTTCTTTTCTTGATCAGGAACAATGAACCCCTCTGGTTGTTCCATATAAATCTCCTCATTTAATTCACCATTCAAGAATGTTGTTTTTACCCCTTCTCACCTCATTTTCGTAGCAATAATTTCTCTTATACTTATACCCACACTTGATTTCCTTAACTTATGTATTTTCTTCTTGTTGTTGTTTATTTTTTTAATTTTTTATATAGGCTGTCCAGGCTGCCTACAGAGCTGAAGAAGTAGTCATCAGCTCTCATAGATTAATGAAGGAAGAGGAGGGTAGGTGCGTTGCCGCCGTGAAAGCTTTTGAGCTAGCAGAGAAGAATGCTCAAGACCTCACTGCTAAGCTAGTGGAGGCTGATCGAGACAAGAAAAGCGCCGAGGTCGCATTGGATGGGGTGGAGAGGCAGGCAGAGGCCCAACGCAAGCTGCTCTGCCAAGCCGAGGATGAGCTCACTGTTGCCAAAGGCCAAATCAAGGTTTTAACCCAAAAATTGGAGGAGGCCGAGAAGGCCAAAGAGCAAGCCGAGCAGGACGGATACGAGATAGGTGTGATTGAGACCGAGGAAGCCCTCAGGGCTGAGGTTGTGGAGGTGTGCAGATTCTATTGCCTCTAGGTGTGGAATGAAGCCCTCGAGTAAGCTGGGGTTATGGCCTCCTCTACCCTTAGGAAAGCAGAGAATGTGTATTACCCCCTGGCCATACGCGTCTTAGGCTCCTCGGGCTCCAAGGCCAACCCGATTTCCTCGAAGGCAGATGAAGGCAAGGAAAGTCCACCCAAAGTTCCTCCTATAGCCAACATCTCTTCCAAGGAAGCAGGGCAGTCTGAGGACATTGAAAAAGCGGTAGACACTACTAAAGAAGGAGCCCATGATGCCGCTCTGCCTCCAGTTGCCCCAAGAGACCCCTCCAAGGAGAAAGAGTCTACCCATAGCATGGAGATTGTGCTATCAACTCTCCCCATACCTTCCAAAGAAGTCCTTAAGGGCAAAGGTCAAGCCACCACCACGATAGCCCTTACTTAGCCTCCGAAGAATGCAAAGGACAAACTTGTAATAAAAATGAAGTCATAGGTTGCCCCTTTTTTTAATTTTTTTTTACTGTTGTTTTTGTTTCCAAGATCTATAATCAAGTCAACCTTTTGTAATCTACTAGCCTTTTTCTGAGGCTTGATGTTAATGAAAGTTGCAAAATTTTCTTTTATACTTGTGAAGTTTATATTGATCCAAGCATAATCTTTGTTTCATTTAACACTTAATAAATGTGATAATGAGACATAACTTTACTTATTTATCTGCATAAGTGACAGCATAGTAATCCCACCTCATATGATCAGCAGCAAGACAATGTAAACCTACTAAGTCCACAATCTCGGCAAAGTATAATTTTAACCTTAAAAACATACACAATGGTGTGGTATCCATACATGTCAAACTACACTTAATTCCCTACTTATCAGTAAGTATAAAGAACTGGATGGACAATCAACTCTCAAACAGATAATAGATATAGTTTGTATACTTACCAATGATTTGAGTGGTGCTCATAAATGTCCATTTGCTCAAGTTATTTCCATAAAGGTCTTTTCCATTTAGCACGGCTGGCTCTATTTGACATTTAAATAATTAATAAGAAGTACTAATTTACCTCAAGCACGTGGTTCGAGGAGCTAGACATGACCAAGGCTCTGTTCAATACTTAACAGAATGATAGGAAGTATTAATTTACCCAAAGTATGTGGTCGAGGATCTAGACATAACTAAGGTTCTGTTTAATACTTAGCAGAATGATAGGAAGTATTAATTTACCCAAAGCATGACTAAGGTTCTGTTTAGGACTTAGAAAGATGTCATTAAGTATTAATTTACCCAAAGCATGTGGTCCAAGGAGTCAAGCATGACTAAGGTTCTGTTTAGCACTTAGAAGGATGTCATTAAATATTAATTTACCCAAAGCATGCGGTCTGAGGAGCCAGACATGACTAAGGTTTTGTTTACCACTTAGAAAGATGTCATTAAATATTAATTTACCAAATGCATGTGGTCTGAGGAGCCAGACATGACTAAGGTTTTGTTTAACACTTAGAAAGATGTCATTAAGTATTAATTTACCCAACGCATGTGGTCCGAGGAGCCAGACATAACTAAGGTTCTGTTAAACACTTAGAAAGATGATTGAAAATATCAATTTACCCAAGGCATAAAAACTACTAAACCCTAGGTTAAACAAACATATCTAATCACAAACAAAGCAAGGAAGCAAGATTAAAGCAGAAATGAAAGAAAAAGAGTTTAGAACTCAATACCTCAAAACAAAAGCTCCTAGGCTCGATTTTGACCATTCCCTCAGTCAAATATGTTCACAATCAAACAAAGAAGTGATTAGTAATCTTAAAACTCAATGATCAAGGCCAGAAAAGGCCCCAATCAGAAAATATTGACTAAAGGATGTTTTGTGAAAAACTCCTTCTTCGATTCACTATTTCTCGTGAATCTTATGTTTTCCCTTAGAAGTTTCTCTGTGTTCTTAAAATATACCATGTACGGCTTTATATTGTTGAAAAATGGGAGTTTGGAACAGCTCCCAAACAATGTGGGATTCATTCCAAACCTCAGCTTTAACACAGAAAACTTGCCTTCCATAGCTCTCTGGAACCCTAGCTGTGTACACAGGTCCATGCCTACGTACACATGCATCTGACCTGCGTATGCATACGCACGTATACATGCGCAGGCCGAGGGTTTCCTTGGCCTTTATTTTCCAAAAATAGCTTTATTTGCTCATAAAAATTATATTTTCCATTTTAACTTTTCCCAAGTTAATTTAGAATATGATTGGGCCCTAAACCAACCTTGGGCCTTAGTATTTTAGCATCGTTAGGGAATGAGGGCTTGAGTCATAAGGGGTACAAAATGCGGTGTCTACAAACGACACACGTGCCATCAAGAAAATTTCCTAAAAGGGACTCTGGGTCTCGTGTATCAAAACCAGGTGTGAACCTGCACGAGATAGTAGGAATTAGGCTTAATGACACAAGCAAGCAAGGACTCATGCATGAACATGTAGGCAAAGATGCAAAGGAAGTAAAACGAGAGGCACAAAGCAAGAAAGACAAGCATAACATGGCACGGATCAGAGAAAGGGTATGCATTAAGCAAACCAACATTACAGGGATGTGTTTTCACAAGTAGTTACACCCAAACAAGCCACAAGTAGGACGAATGCAACCACAAACAAGCAAGTGGCCCCAAAGACCAACAAGCACAAGCCCACAAAAGGCACCAAGCATGGCAAAACCTAGATCTAGGCAAGCAAACATTGATATAAAGCAAAGAAGCAAGCAAGCATACACATGCATAAAGGAAATGATCCAAACCCTTTGATATAGGCCTAAGTGTATGAATGTAAGCCTAGACCACAAGATTTAGATCTACACCCTACCTAAAGGGCCAAAACGCAAGAAAGAGATATATCAAGAGACATAAAGGCTATAAAAGCACATGGCATAGCATCCAACATGTAGATCTACACATGAACATGGCACAAAGCACATCAAGATATAGATCTAAGCATAAACATGGCAAGGAGCACTTAAGCATGTAGATCTAAGCAGAAACATGTCAAAGAGCACCTAAGCATGTAGATCTAAGCACAAACATGGCAAGGAGCACATAAACATGTAAATCTAAGCACAAAAAGGTATTTAGACATATCCTAGCCCAAGATGGCTAGGCCAACATCATTAAAGCAATAAAACATGTTAGAAAGTAAAGAGACATGCTAGAAAAGCTACAAAACACGCTAGGAAGCTAAATAAAGCAAGAGATATACTATGGAAAGAAATAAAGTATGTTATAAAGCAAGATAAAGCAAAAGGTGCAAATAATGGCTAAAAAGCTACATCTATACCCTTAAAACCTCAAATCTAAGGTCCTAAGATCAAAGAGAGGAAAAAGAGTACAAGAACACAACCTCTTGGTTGTTGAGAAAAGAGAGAAATCAAATGTTTTTGGATGTGTTCGGGAGAGAATTTAGAGAGGAAATCTGCCTAGAAAAGTGCTCCAAAATGCCTAAAATTCATATTTTTTTAAATCTGGGGGTCTGGGGGGTTAAATAGACTTTTGGAAAGGGAATTCCGATTTTGACCCATGAATAGTTGTTGGAAAGGGAATTCAATAATCTTTACAATGATGCTGGCCCCAACCCATTCTGACAGTCGAATCAAAATTAGGGTTTTTGGTGCCATCGGGAGTCAACCTTTGGTCAAACTTGGTCAAAGTTGACAAAAATCTTCGAGTGGCTTGAGTTTGATGTTGAAAGATGAAAAATGTTGTCTTGGGATGATTTTGACCAACTTTGACTTTCGGTCAACCTAGGGTTGACCAAGGGCATTTTGGTCATTTTGACTTGTAATGGCATTTTGAATGCTCCGATGCCCAAACGCGTTGTGCCACATCAATCTAGATGTTTCCACGGCCCCATGGAGAAGAGATAATATTTTTGGAATTTTTGGGGCCCGACATGCAAATCGAAGGCATACAAAATACGGTATCTACAGCTGCCCCTTCTTTCTCTGACATCCCAATTGCAATGAGAGGTGTTGGATAAGGAACGTAATTCTGCATTTTATTGCCCCAAATTTGCATGTGATAACTGCACTACTCATGGGCCAAAACCGGTCTTACCCTACTAAGGTTGAGCCTCTAAAGAGGATCTGATCATCTCTAGGTCCTTTCTTCTCAATTTGACATTCTTTGGCACTGAGAAAACTCCCCTCCTCTTTTTTTTACTTCCTGCAAATATGTAAGTGCCAATGCAACTAGGAAATAATGTTAGATCTTATTATTATTTTTGGCATTTATATATTCTTTTCATATTTTTTTTTTTTTGGCAACATCGACGAACATGCAAATGCTGGATGCTATGAAAACACACAAAAAAATAACGAAAAACTAGGAGAAATGTAGACATGAGAAACCGTGTAAGATAAAACGAAGATTTTGGGAGATTTAAAACATGGTGATGATGCAACTTTGATTTGAAGGGGAAACCTTACAGAAGGAGAGTAGTTTTGAAAATGTGGAACTAAACGAGTTCTGTCAAATTGAATCCCGGGAGAGATACTTTGAAAAAACTTGACATTTTGGACACTTGACATTTTGGACACTTGACATTTGAGATAAAAATCAGGACTAAATGATCGTCGTCAAATTGAATCCTAAGAGAGACATTTGACATTTTGAGAAAAAGCGTTCCTACACCGTGGAAGTGTGGAAAATGTTCTGTCGTCGGGAAGGCGTGGGAAAGTTTTATCAAGAGAAATGTGTCCGAAAACTACCTGAAGGCAAAGGTGTTTGAAAGAGACTTTCTGAGGGCTACTTGAAGCTGAATGTGCTTCAACGGGAAAAACTAGTCCAAAGACTACCCGAAGGTGAAAGTGTTTAAGAAAGAGACCCTATAGGGGCTAGTTAAAGCTGAATGTGTTTCAACGAGAGAAACTGGCCTGAAGACTACCTGAAGGTGAAAGTGTTTGAGAAAGGGACCCTCTAGGGGCAAGTTAAAGCTGAATGTGTTTCATCGAGAGAAATTGGTCCAAAGACTACCTAAAGGTGAAAGTTTTTGAAGGAGACCCTTTGGGGGCTAGTTAAAGCTAAAAGTGTTTCAACAAGAGAAACTGGTCCAAAAACTACCTAAAGGTGAAAGTTTTTGAAAGGGACCCTCTGGGGGCTAGTTAAAGCTGAAAGTGTTTCAACGAGAGAATTTGGTTCAAAGACTACCCAAAGGTGAAAGTGTTTGAGAAAGACCCTTTAGGGGCAACTTTTGGCTGAATGTGTTTCAATGAGAGAAACTGGTCCAAAGACTACCCAAAGGTGAAAGTGTTTGAGAAAGAGACCATTTAGGGGCTAGTTAAAGCTGAATGTGTTTCAATGAGAGAAACTGGTCCGAAGACTATCTGAAGGTGAATGCTTTTGAAAGAGAGCCTCTGGTGGCTAGTTAAAGCTGAATGTGTTTCATCGAGAGAAACTAGTCCAAGGACTACCCAAAGGTGAAAGTTTTTGAAAGAGACCCTTTGGGGCTAGTTAAAGCTAAAAGTGTTTCAACAAGAGAAACTAGTTCGAAGACTACCCGAAGGTGAAAGTTTTTGAAAGAGACCCTCTGGGGGCTAGTTAAAGTTGAATGTGTTTCAATGAAAGAAACTGGTCCGAAGACTATCTGAAGGTGTGTGGAACGACTAAATTTTTTATTTGAAATAAATCAAACAAGTAAAATAGTTTCACAAATGCAAATTTGTATTGATAAATGTGTGGTACAATTCTCTGTGATTACAAAAGAATGATCCTCTAATTCGATCTCCTTGAAAGATTTGTTGATTGGAATTGTGGTAATGTGATTTTGATTTGAACACAAGATATCCTTCAATTTGGTTGAGGAAAGGATTGAAGACCCTTGAAACAGAATTATAATGAATTTCTGGCTATGAGCTTGTTAGAAATTCTTTGTTCTTCATGTTCTTCACGTGTTCTTGGTGCGTTCTTCGTGTGTTCTTCATGCTTTCTTCTTCTTTGAAGATTTGTGGTGGAAGGTTTTCGGTGCTTTAGAGGCTTGAATCCATAGAGCTTCGTTGATTTATGGTTTATTAAGGTTTCTGGAGGCTTTTGAGCTTGATTTCAACTAACTTTAGGATCTAGGCAGATAGTTTGGATGATTCTGCTTTGAATGTTCTTCGATTTTGAGGTTGAAGTTCTTGAAGGCTTTGAGGCTTGATTCTTGTAAAGCTTCTATACTTTTGAGTGCTTCTTAATCTTCTCTAATGCTACTTGTGCTCTAGATGGCTTGGTCCCTTTTCAAACGCCTCAAGAAGGCTTCTATTTATAGGAGTTTAGGGGTGGGTGAGCGACAAGTGGCAGAATCTGATTGATGACACATGTCACAGCCTGATTAGTCCGCTTATGTCATCGCTTACACGTGCTGGATTCCTCATGTCATCGCTTACACGTGCTGATGTGTGTTTTTTTTTTGCATGCATGCATGCATTTTATGCCTCTATTTCAATGACACTTGGCAAATTTCAATGCCTCTATTTCAATGACCCGAAGGTGAAGGTGTTTCAACGAAAGAAACACATTGAAGACTACCTGAAGGTGAAGGTGTTTCAACGAGAGAAACACATCCAAAGACTACCTAAAGGTGAAAGTTTTTGAAAGAGACCCTTTGGGGGCTAGTTAAAGCTAAATGTGTTTCATCGAGAGAAACTAGTCTGAAGACTACCTGAAGATGAGAGTTTTTGAAAGATGCCCTCTGGGGGCTAGTTAAAGTTGAATGTGTTTCAACGAATGAAATTGGTCCAAAGACTACCTGAAGGTGAAAGTGTTTGAAAGAGACCCTTTGGGGGCTACTTTTAGCTGAATGTGTTTTAATGAAAGAAACGAGCCCGAAGACTACCAGAAGGTGAAAGAGTTTCAACGAGAGAAAACGAGTCTGAAGACTGCCCAAAGGTGAAGGTGTTTCAATGAGAGATATGCGTCTGAAGACTACTCGAAGGTGAATGTTTTTGAAAAAGACCCTTTGGGGGCTAGTTAAAGCTGAATGTGTTTCATCGAGAGAAATTGGTCCGAAGACTACCCGAAGGTGAAAGTGTTTGAGAATGATCTGATGGATTGCCCCATTGCGAGCTCTTTAAGTTTCTTGATTTGCTGAATTCTAGATTCAAAGCTTTGGGAAGATCCCCTCTTGGAAATTCTTGGTCATAACTGCACAAAAACTACCTTGGTACTAAGTTATGTGCAGTCTTGATGAATTGTGCATGCTTGGCACCTATTCAGGCTCTCACGAGGAGAGATTTCTCCTTCTCCTAATGGATATCTTGAATTGCACTGGATAAAGGGTATACCGTCCACAGTTTGAAAATATCATAATTCAAAACTACCCCAGTATCAGGATTGAGACTACGGCCAACCTTTGGGCATTGAGGATCATGTTTAAAGTAATGACTTAGGCATCCTCTGCTGGGATGAATTCGAGAGGCTCAAAAAGTGTTTAGGGTAATGATGCTTGAATGATATTTAAAATCTGGGGTTGAGCATTTGGGTCTTTTTGAAGATGCTTGGTAGTGATTGAGAGAGGCTTGAATAAGCTGTTGCAATTTTAAGAACCCATTTTTTCCTGGAAATTCCTTGGGAAGAAATGAATAACCCTCAAGGATTTTTTTGGACTTTAAAAGTTTGGAGGATCTGAAATCCTTACCAATTGAAATCTTTGAGGGTCATCATTTTTCCTTTCTGTTTCAATTGGTTCTAAAACCAGGGTCAAAAATTTTGGAAAGTCATTCATGATCACGAAAATCTAGTTGAATGCATGTACCACTAGGGAGGCTCGATTAGGCCATATTTCCTATGTGTTTTATGAGTGTATGTGCTCAATGTCTACCATTTACCCTGAATATGGAACATGCAGCAAGGATTTCTGAGCAAAGTGTTCATGCTTATCAAGTGGATAGGTGTCCCTCTTTAAGCTCATGTAGGGAGAACTTGAATGATATGTTTGGCTTTTTGAACTCTTCGAGTTTGAAGCAGGGATTGGGAGAAAACTCTAACCTTTTTAAGGCATGACTCCTTAGCATATGCAAATGATTTTGTCATCAATGATTAACCAAATGTTCAATGTCCCACGACCAACTGATCCCCAGTGATTAGTGAGGTCTTTCATTAGGTTATAACATGGCCTTGGGGTTAATTGGGTGCTTGAAATAAAGGATATTAGGCTCAAAACTTTCACATGTGGGTGATTATTTGGCACAAGCTCCATAGACTAATTTTGGAAAGTCATTCATGATCACGAAAATCTAGTTGAATGCATGTACCACTAGAGAGGCTCGATAAGGCCATATTTCCTATGTGTTTTATGAGTGTATGTGCTCAATGTCTACCATTTACCCTGACTATGGAACATGCTCGCAAGCAAGGATTTTTGAGCAAAGTGTTCATTCTTATCAAGTGCATAGGTGTCCCTTTTTTAAGCTCATGTAAGGAGAACTTGAACGATATGTTTGGCTTTTTGAACTCTTCGAGTTTGAAGCAAGGGTTGGGAGAAAACTCAACTTTTTGAGGCATGACTCCTTAGCATATGCGAATGATTCTGTCATCAATGATTAACCAAATGGGTAGGATGACCATTCAAGGAAAATAGTGGTCATCATCTTGGCATATGTTTGTTAAGCAAGATTTGTAGCTAAGTACTACTTGATATCTCATCAGTCATCCCTCTACCACTTGAGCCAAGGCCCAATTGCAACATCTTTCCTACTGTTTTTATTATTATTGTTATTTTTGGTGAAGTGTAGTTACTTTTTTCCCCCTTTGGATAAATTAGTCAATTGTAAGTATTACATTACTATATTTCAATATATATTGTTGTCATCATTGAACGCATTACTAGGACTTTACTCTGAATATAACTTTGTGTTCCTAGATACTTACTTTCTGAAATGGTGCAAAATTAAGAAACTGTTATGTGTTTTACATGCAAGCCTCCTAAAGCTTATTATTGTTTGGTCTACTGGTGTGTTTTGAGGATCGTAGGTAGGTTATATTAAAAACTAAATAAAAAAAAAAAAATATTAAGGATCAATATAACTAACTAGATAAGGCCTTGGGGAGAGATAGAGAGACACAAAAATGTTGTGGATTGTTAAATAAAATGCACTGTTTCACTATTACTAAAATAATAGACTTGAGATTGACAAAACATTTTTAAGAGAAGGAAAGAGAAAAATTTAAGAGGCCACTACCATCATGATGTAGGCGTTTGTAATGTGAAATACACATTTTATATCAAATTTTATTCTATAATATTCCTTCAAAGTTTTTTTTTTTTTTTTTTTCATAACTTCAATAGAATAATTATAATGGATATGTGTGTGCAATTTATAATTGTTACTTCTTATGATGAACTCATTATTAATAAATTTCTATAAAAATTATACTATAAAATGCGTTATTTTAGAAATGTATGGTTTAAAAAAGTGTAAACTAAATCTGTAAAAAAAAGTGTAAATTAATACTATGTATAATTTGAATCTCTTCTAAAATTTTTAATTATACCCGTGCATATGCACGGGGCCACATGCTAGTAAGCCTAAATCAAAAATCCTTTTGAAAAAGAGAACTTTGGGCTTAAGGTAGCAAGTATGCTATGGACTTAGCATCCAACATCCTACAAGTCAAAAGGAAATTCCCTAATCTTGGGCCTCTTTGTTGTATGTCTAGGCCCAAAATGATGAGAATTTCATGGACTTTGAAAGGAAGGATACAATATATCCTAGCTAGAGGGCGACTTCAAAAAAATGATGATAATGAAATGAAAAAAGAAGAGCCCAAAGGTGATGAATACATTGTAAGCCCATATTTGAGGCAAAGGGTTGAAAATCTCTAAGTACATTCTAATGAAAACCCATAAGAGTAAGATGAGAGCAATATTATAAATGGACTAAAGCCCAAATGAAACAAGGGGCAAAATTCACGAGAGGAAAGAGAGTGATTTTGTAATTGGACCTTCATGCCATTTACTGATGGCTAGCCCATAATTTAATCTTGGAAGATGGCTAGGATGACCATTCATATACCCGAAAAAATCATAATTGCATTACATGCCTTAATTCATTCATTGCATATCATAAAAATGATCTTGAAACTCTAACAATGGCGACGGTATGTCCGATTTCCAAATCGAACCGTTGGATTGAAAGATATTGCATAATCAAATTTGTATGGTCTACATGGATTTTGGTTAGGTGGAACCAACCACACATGATTAATTTAAATTAATTCTGATTTGTTAGAAAATTTAAATTAATTAAATAATTTTGTGATTGGTTGTTAGTTAGTGTAAAAAATAGACTTGCTTGCATAGGAATAAAGTGGATAATCAGATAACAACAAAATTGTGGATAATCAAGACTTTTAGAGTATTTATCAATAAGATAATTATCATTTTAAAAACTTGAATATCTAGAAAAGGGGTTTAATTTTTAGAATACAGATTAAAAATCTGTCTAGAGCAATTCCTAGCTCAAAAAAGGAGTCCAAAGTGGACTAAAACTCAAATGCGGGTCCAGCACCCAAGAGTGCCATTCGGCACTTTCCAAGTGCCCATTGGCACAAATTCGAGGTCCGGCTTGAGGAATTATGGATTGAGATAAACCTTAACCTTTTCGATTTTTTAGAGATAAGGACGCGTCCTAGTTCGTATTCTGATCATTCAGCTAATTTTTTGAAGCATTCCAACCTCTATAAATAGAGGATGCCTCTCAAAATTTAGGAGACTTTTTCATCCTTTCTGATCCCCCGACCCCCCCCCCCCCCTCACCCCTCTTTCTGGCTCTTCTCTTCTTTTCAATTCCCCCTTACGTTAAAGACGTTCTGGAGGCTCTTGCCTTAGGAATTTCTTTTTTGTAAGCGAAGTATTTTAGGCTTCAAAGAGTTAAATAAATTTCTTTGAATCCTAAAATATTCTTTCACTAAGAAGAGCACGCTTATGCAAGAGTTTCTTTTCTTTTTCTAGTCTTCTCTATTAATTTTGTTTGATGATGCATGTTTGATTATTTCTGATTCTTGATATAATTGCCATGTTTTGTTTAAAATTTTTCTTTAAATATGTTCTTATTAGATGATTTTTTTTTTTTTTTTTTTTGTAATTTCTCTCTTGAATCTCAAAATTTTCTAATTGTCAAAGATCTCTTTAAACTAAAAACTTATTTGAATTTCTCATATCTAATTTTTCACACAAAACTTACTTGTATTTTCATTAAAAACAGATCTGATTTTTTTAACACTTAAAACTGATCTGTATTTTCATTAAATACAAATTTGATTTTTTTAACACATAAAACTGATCTTTATTTTTATTAAATACATATTTGATTTTCTTAACACATAAAATTGATCTGTATTTTCATTAAATATAAATCTGTTTTTTTCACATAAAACTGATCTGTATTTTTATTAAATACATATTTGATTTTCTTAACACATAAAATTGATCTGTATTTTCATTAAATATAGATCTGTTTTTTTCACATAAAACTTATCTGTATTTTCATTAAATACAGATCTGGTTTTTTTTTAACACACAAAACTGATTTGTATTTTCATTAAATACAGATTTGATTTTTTTTTAACAAAGAAAACTTATTTGTATTTTCATTAAATACAAATCTAAATTTTTTTAGAAAAAAGTTTTCTTTGACACAAAATTGCAGATTTTGAAATTTAAAAGAAGAAATTAAAAATTAGGTTGATGTCTTTTCTTTTTTCTTAATACGTGACGCATGTAAAATAAATTTATCTTATGAGTGGGAATCCTTTTTCAAAAAGTTTTATTTTTATTTTTTTTTATTCTTATGTTATGTCCAATAACAGATCTGATTTTTTTATATACAAGCCAAAAATCTTTTTTTTTTTAACTGTTCAAAACAGATCTGATTTTTTCTTGATAAAATCTTAATTTTTTTATACCTAAAAAAAATCTGACATTTTTTTTTTCAACAAATCCAATTTTTTTATCTATATAAAAACAGATCCGATTTTCTTTACAAATCTTTTTTTTTTTTTAATTTTTTTTATCTACATAAAAACAGATTTGATTTCGTGCTCAAATCTGATTTCGTGCTCAAATCTGATTTCGCGCTCAAAAGGTTTTCTGTCGAGAGAGAGGTGAGAGAATGAAATCTGATTTCGCGCTCAGCCCTTAAATAGAAATCGCAGCTCGATGGATCGAAGTATCTGTTGAGCACTAAATCTCAACAAAAGTTCATCTGTTGAGGTGCTATTGAGGATCTGTTGACTGCGAAAAACACTTCGATGAATCTAGAAGCTGTAGAGAATCTATCGGCCAAACAAAAAGTTGCTCGATGGATCAAGAATCTGTCGAGAATCTATCGGCCAAACAGAAAGTTGCTCGATGGATCGAGAATCTATCGAGAAGAAATCCAGAAACCTCGATGGATCAAGATTGCGATAACTTCTATCTAGAAAAGAAGAAAGAGGGGCTTGATAGAAACAAATCTGCTGAGGATCTATCAAGAAGCTGTCGAGCTTGAAGAAAAGGCTATAAAAAAATCTTTGTTTCCAGTTACGATAAACCGACCTTTTTGATTTCTGATTTTTCTAGACAAAAAAGCAGGAGTATGAAGCTGACTAAAAAGAGTTCCCTCTAAATTTTTATGGGTTACTATTCTTTCTCTGACTTTTTTCCCCCAAATATAAAGTTAAATTAGTTCCATTATATGTTTTCAACTTTTACAATTGCAGTTGGATTTTGGTTCCAGCAATTAAGGTTAAGAAAATTGGAATTATGATATGTGACTATTTTTTAAAAATTATTTTGGTAATCGGTTTGTTTGAATTCTTCTCTTTTTGGATTTAAATCATTCAAATTCTTTTTCTGCAGAAATGAAGTGGAATATTGAATGCTCTAAAATGTGTGAAAACACAAGAGCTGTTCAGACCCAAAGTTAAAAATAACGGCTCAATAAATTTTACTCTAACTTATATTAAGTGCGGAAAAGAGTAAAAACGAGTGGATGAACAAATAAACTACACTAAGCCATAATCAATATAACACAGCAGAAATATGAAAGCTAAAGAGTAGGGAAGAAGGATGCAAACACAAAGACAACACAACGATGTGTTATCGAAGAGGAAACTAAAGTCCTTGGCGTAAAACCTCTTCGCCGCCCTCCAAGCGGTAATCGATCCACTAGACAATCAGTTGGGATACATGAGTTAACAAGAGACCCTCCAAGCCTAATCTACCCGATGTACCTAAGCCCTCCAAGCTCCTACTCCAACAAGGCTACTCGGAACCGTGTCTTGTCTAGCTCTCCAGATCTTGCAACAAGCTCCATGTTGCATCTGCCATCTTTGGCTTCTTCCAATGCTTCCCAGCAGCACCAAATCCTCACTGAACACTCTGAAAGGGAGTGGTAAGTGTTTGAGCTATCAACCTCTCAATGGTATGGAAATGAAGAGGTAGGAGTTGAGGAAAATCAACAAGCAATTGTGTAAAGATATGTGGGTATCACAATCTCTAACTCTCAAGGTTTGTGGCTAGGGTTTTCTCTCAAAAGCACTCCTCAACATCTGTGGGTAATGTAGGTATAAATAGTGTAGGCACAAAAAGTGTGTATCAGAAATGGCAGTCTGGCAAAACAAAATATTTCACAGGTGTCTCGCGGGAAGGCCTTACCCACGAGCTACTCGTGAAACACAGCTGTCTCCATCTGTCTTGACTCTTTGTATTCCAGTCATGTGCAGGACACAAGCATCATTTTGCAGGATGCTTAGTCGCGAGCTACCCGCAAAAAATCTTCTTTCTTCAATAGCTTGAGTCTTCACACTTCTATCTCTCTATCACACAACCCTTACAATTAAATCCCACAATAAATATAGGGTATAAACGATTGAATAAAATTACAATCAAATTTGTCACGGAATTAAAGCCAACAAAACACATAGTTGTAAATTACAACTTTACAAATATTTCCACAATCTAGAGTCTCTAATCTAATCAAAGCAAAGGTACTAATTTCTTTTCCTAATATTCTTTTCCATTATGGTTTGTTGTCAATTTAGGAATTTGGATTCATAACCCTTTTTGTTTGTTAAAATCAAGGAAAACCCTTCACAATATAAAAATCCTGCCTCAGTTTTAATGGCCTCTTACCCTTTTTTTTGTAAGGGTGAGTGAAAATGTGGGATTTTGAAATCTGATAGTATAACTTTCTTTATACTAAGTTTATTACTTTGTAGATTTTGGTTGGTATTTAAAAAAAAAGACTTTTAAGTCTTGATTTTTTTTTTTTGTTTTTGATGTTTGGTTTTAATGGGTTTAAATTGTGAAATCTGAAAGTATAATGTTCTTTGTACAAAGTTGATTACTTTGTAGGTTGTGGCAAAGATTAATTTTCTAAGAGTTACCTAAGCTTTGGTTTCAGTATTTGGTCTTTTGGCCTTCAATCCAGTCACTTTCCCTTATCCTTTCAGCCAATTATATATCACACTCAAGCATTTTACTCCTTCGATGCCATTCTGCTTGGAGCGTTTTATCTCCTTCTCATTGCTACTTTCCTTGACTCAATTGGAGCATGTTTTGGTCACATTGATTTCACCTTCTAATTCAAGGTTTGATTATTTTTCTTTTCTATAAAGTTTAGTTTGTTTCTCTCTCTGCCAATCACACCCTTTTCTTAAAAAAAATTGCTGTTGCTGGGGTGGACTTAACTAACAAACTTTTTATGACATGCACGAAAATTGTTTGATAGAATACCTGAATGTTTTCTTCTTTTTGTAGAATCTAACTTTGTAAATTTTCCATTTTGCAGGCCTATTACGTGGACATGTTTATTTCTTCCTACAGTATATAAAAGATCTGGTAAGGCCCAACAATTTAGCTCCGGGTTTTCTTCCTTTTTTCAATTTTGTATCAACTTATTTTTTATCTTATTTTTATGTAATGTACTTTTATGTTAAAAAGTAGGAGCAAGCATGGGCAAGTTAGAAAAGCTAAGGTCTTTCCCCCTTTTAGTTGATTATATAGACACTCATTTGCTTGGACTCAAGCCCAATGTCTAACAAGTAGTACACACGCCAATTCATGTTCTTTGTTTTAGAGATAACCAATATGAAAATTGATTTGCAATTTTCTATCAACCCATTTTATGTATAGCGTTAGATGAAAGCTATTTTATTCTTGGTCTCAAGTTTTTAAATAGTTCTTTGAATTGTCTATATAAAATATTTTTGTAAAAATGCTCTCTAATTTTATAAAGAAAATTCTGGTTTGCTTGATCAGATTTAGGATATATGAAGTCTGATTTAAATCTAACAAGCGTAGGTTAGAGGTTTGTGATGATGCCTTCTTAATTCTTAGTGTCCATCTATTATTTTCTTTGGAAAGTAGAGGAGACACCTAGGCTACAGGGATTAGTCTTTTGCAACAAGGACAAATTATAAGGCACCTAAATGAATTTATTTGCTTCAAGTTGAAGACACCACAAAGTTGAAGACCAAAATGAATTTGGTGAAGGTTGTGAAATAGTTGATGGCTTATAAGTTGTAACTTAACAAATTTTATCCCAGAGTGATGATGCCTTCATTGTTCTCTATGTGTGTTTAATTTGATATCCTTATTGGGCACATTATTACTAGAGGCATAAGCACAAGTCTAATGATAGTTTCCTGATCACTGACATAGCTTTTGTCTACCTAAAAAGTAGTTTTCTTTTTTCTTAATATGCATGTATTTGAATGCATTTCTACTTTTTAAGTTCCTACTTTGGATTTGCCTTTGAGAGGCACTGAGTAGAGTTCAATATTGCAATTGCTTTGAATTTAGTGATGGTATTAACTTGACATGTGATTACTTTTGTCCAACATTTAGTTGATTTATTCTTATATTATTTATTCATCTTTGTCTTTTGAAATCAAAGCACATTGAAGATGCTACTCTTTACCTTGATGCTGCATCTATATAAAGTTTCCAATTTGTTGGGGCATTTCATGTGTTGTTGGACCTGGGAGTTTTGTGTTGTTTGCAATTTGGAGAGCATGTGTTTTGTTGATGCAGTAAGCTAATAGTGTCATGTATATCTTGAAATATCTTTTATTGCTTCTTTCAATCTTCTATGGGCAAGATTAAATGACTTCACATGTGAACATTTCATAAATAGATATGTTTGTATCAATATGTGTGTGTGGCGTACATGCTTGCAAGTGTCCTAGCTTTTGTAGCTAACTTATTCAACCCATGTCAAGCATGTTGTAATTTACTAATTTGAATTTGCTTTGAATCCTAGGTGGTAGCTTGAAACTAAAAATCTGATGCTGGAAGGAAAATAGTGGTCATCATCGTAGCATATGTTTGTTAAGCAAGATTTGTAGCTAAGTACTACCTGATATCTCATCAGTCATCCCTCTACCACTTGAGCCAAGGCCCAATTGCAACATCTTTCCTACTGTTTTTATTATTATTGTTATTTTTGGTGAAGTGTAGTTACTTTTTTCCCCTTTGGATAAATTAGTGAATTGTAAGTATTACATTACTATATTTCAATATATATTGTTGTCATCATTGAACGCATTACTAGGACTTTACTCTGAATATAAATTTGTGTTCCTAGATACTTACTTTCTAAAATGGTGCAAAATTAAGAAACTGTTATGTGTTTTACATGCAAGCCTCCTAAAGCTTGTTATTGTTTGGTCTACTGGTGTGTTTTGAGGACTGTAGGTAGGTTATATTAAAAACTAAATAAAAAAATATTAAGGATTAATATAACTAACTAGATAAGGCCTTGGGGAGAGATAGAGAGACACAAAAATGTTGTGGACTGTTAAATGAAATGCACTGTTTCACTATTACTAAAATAATAGACTTGAGATTGACAAAACATTTTTAAGAGAAGGAAAGAGAAAAATTTAAGAGGCCACTACCATCATGATGTAGAAGTTTGTAATGTGAAATATACATTTTATATCAAATTTTATTCTATAATATTCCTTCAAAGTTTTTTTTTTTTTTTTTTTTTTTCATTACTTCAATAGAATAATTATAATGGATATATGTGTGCAATTTATAATTGTTACTTCTTATGATGAACTCATTATTAATAAAGTTCTATAAAAATTATACTATAAAATGCGTTATTTTAAAAATGTATAGTTTAAAAAAGTGTAAACTAAATCTGTAAACTGTAGAAATTTGTGGGATCATCTGGACTAACTAGTCTGAGAAGGAAAATTGAAGTAGTTTTTGCATCATTCCAGTGGTCTGTAGGGTCAAGCAAATTCGGAACCCCGGAGAGATGCTTCTTCAAGACCTCCTTTGGGAACGATAAATGTCATCTTTACTGCTCCAGGGAGTAACGGTTCTCGTCCTTCCAGAGTGATGTCTGTGGCCTGGTTATCCATCGAGGACACTAATCCGAAGCCGAAGAAGGCTAGGATGGATATCCAACCGGCACTAAGTTCTTTGGACGAAGATAAGATTGGAACTATATAGCCCCACGATGATGCTTTGGTGGTCACACTCAAGATTGGGGGATATGATGTGAAGAGGGTGATGGAGGACCAAGGCAGTGGTGCTGAGATTATGTACCTCGACTTGTACAAAGGGCTAAACTTGAGACCCAAGGACTTAACAGCCTACGATTCTCCTTTGGTGAGTTTTGATGGGAATGTTGTCATTCCGAGGGGTCAGATTAGACTACCTGTGCAGGCTGGTTCAGAAGTGGAGAAGGTGGACTTTATCGTGATGGACGCTTATTCCCCCTACACGGCCATTGTGGCTAAGCCCTGACTTCATGCCCTTGGAGCCGTCTTTTCTACTCTGCACTAGAAGGTGAAATATCCGTCGGGGGGCCAGATTAAAGAGATTGTTGGGAGTCAATCCACGGCTAGGCAGTGCCTGGTAGCTGCCATCTTTCATCAGCTCAAAGCTGAGTCCTCAGCCTCTGCTGAAAGGGGCTTATAGCAATTAAAAGCTCCGGATTTGCTTGTCAATGGACTAGCTGAGGAGGCAAAATGTGAAGATTTAGAAACGGTTGTTGTTGGTGATGATCTAGAGAAGTTCTTTTAGATCAAAACTCAGCTGCCTCCTTTAGAGAAGGAAAAGCTGATAGAGTTTCTTAGGAGAAATGTTGATGTGTTCGCATGGAATGCTTACGAAGCCTCGGGGGTGGATCCGAGCTTCATCTGCTATCATTTAAATGTTAATCCATCTATCAACCCCAAAAAGCAACCACCTCGGCGCTCATCCAAGAATCACTCTGATGTTGTCAAAGACAAGGTGATGAAGCTTAAGTAGGCAGGAGCTATCAAGGAGGTGTTCTACCCTGAGTGGTTGGCCAATACTGTGGTCGTGAAGAAGAAGAGTGGGAAGTGGCAAGTGTGTGTGTGGACTTCACAGATCTAAATAAGGCTTGCCCAAAGGATCCTTTCCTTATGCCTAGGATAGACCAACTAGTGGATGCAACTGTAGGACATCCTCGAATGAGCTTCTTAGATGCCTTTCAAGGATACCATCAGATACCACTAGCCCTGGGTGATTAGGAAAAGACAACTTTTGTCACACCCACTGGAAACTACCATTACAAAGTGATGCCCTTCAGTTTGAAAAACATAGGGTCTACTTATCAAAGGATAATGACTAGGATGTTCGAATCACAATTGGGCAAGAGTATTGAGGTCTATATAGACGATATGGTGGTGAAGAGTAAGGTGCTGTCCGGGCATGTAAGAGACCTCGGGGACATTTTTGAAATTCTGAGGAAACACAAGTTGCGCCTTAATGCTTCCAAATGCTCTTTTGGTGTGGGATCGGGCAAGTATCTGGGCTACATGGTAACTCACTGGGAAATTGAGGTTAACCCCGCCCAGATTAAAGCAATTAACAGTTTACAACCACCTCAGAATCCTAAGGAAGTCTAGAAGTTAACCGGAATGACCGCTGGTTTGAATCGGTTTATCTCTCGGTCAGCAGATAGATGCAGACCCTTCTTCCTGTTGATGAATAAGTGGAAGGGATTTGAGTGAACCGAGGAGTGTGCTTTAGCCTTCCAGTAGCTTAAGGAATATTTCTCTCGGCCACCTATCATGTCTGTTGTGAAATTTTAAAATATTCGCAAGTGTATGAACCATACCGAAGTATAGTTGGACAAGAACGAGGTCGAACCCACAGGGACTTGTATGAACGTAGGAAAATTAATTAAACCTTAACCAAATTAATCTAATCTAGTTTAATAAAAATTGGTTGTTTGCAATCAAATAAACTAAGCAAATAATAAAATTAAACAAATAGTTAAACTAAGCAAAATATATAAAGCAATAAAAAGATGTAAACAATCAAGAGAAAGGAATTAAGGTTTTGGAATCCACCTTGTAAGTCATATCAGCATGTATTTATGATCATTAATTTTTCCCAACTCACTACATGATAATCTAGAAATCAATCTTGCTATAATGGAAAATATCATCATTTAAACCCTTATTTTAAAAATCAAAAGCATGTTCTTCTTCGCTTCTTAAGTATAAAATCAAATCATCAATTGTATCCGTAGCCAAAAAAATCACAAGATATATCCAATTCTAAAAATCAAATCATAAATTGTATCCATTGACAGACAAATCACAAGAGATATCTAATTTTATAATCAAGAATTAATAAACAAAGCATTCAATTAATTAAGACAAATCCTATATCATGAGAAAAACATGATTGAACTCATATCTAGAATCTCATCTTAGTCAATTGATATGAAGCAAGAACAATTTAAATCAATAAAGAACAACTATTGTGGGAAAAATCAAATCACATAAATATTACTGTTAATCCTTAACAAGGTTTCATCCTCAACCCTAATTATAAATTTAGCTACATATAGTAATTGAAAGAAAACACAAAAATAAAATACTAAACATTAAACTAGACAAATAAAATAAAACTAACTGTCATGGAAGAAGTAACCGCAACTCTCTACACATTCAGCCCTCAGCCCTAGCACTAGCTTCCGCCCCCCCTGAATTTTGCCCTAAAGAGCTTTTAAATAGGTCAAGGAATCCTATTACAAGTTGAATTCCCGTTTGGAGAAAATCCCAGATTTTTAGGCTTCATTTAACTGACAGTTTTGGCCCATTTAGCATTAGAATTTGGACTTTTGGTAAACTACAAAGTTGTACCCTTTAAGTTAACGTTCTAGCCCAACTTGAATCATCTTGATTGGACATCTGAGCTGAAAGTTTTGCCAAAAATACTAACTGATGTGCAGTCTGGAATCCTAATTCGAATTGGACTTGGATTTGGTACAAATTTCTTTTGATTCCTTACTCCAATTGGACTTAAATTTAATTGGGTTGGTCTTTTCTTGAATTCATGCCTGGCTGGATGTAAGTTGGCTTGATTCAATTGGCCTAGCCCCACTTTGCATGTAAAGCCCTTGTTACCTACAACACAAAGATATTACATAATCAGTCACAAAATAACATAAAAGTAAAGCTAAATATGTAGATATGTGAGTACTTTATTGTATATATTTCATGCACATCAATGTCTAGTCCTGAGGTGGATGAGATCCTGCTTGCTTATATCGATGTGGCCCCTCATGCTGTAAGCTTGGTGTTGGTACGAATTGATAACGGCATACAAAGGCCAGTTTATTATGTTAGCAAGCCACTACATGAGGCTGAGGTCCGTTATCTACCACTAGAGAAGGCCATTTTGGCAGTGGTACATGCTACACGTAAACTCCCTCATTACTTCCAAGCACACACATTTGTTGTCCTAACTCAGCTTTCGCTCAGAGCCCTGCTATGAAGTGTTGATTACATGGGGAGGATTGCTAAATAGGGGACAATCCTAGGAGCTTTTGACATTAAATACATGCCTCATACCTCTGTCAAAGGTCAAGTCCTCGTTGATCTGGTAGCCAAGTTTGCTGAATCCCCATTGGAAGTAGAAGCAAAGAAGCGAAGCACGGATGGAAAATCAGTTGGCATGATCTCCCTACAAGATCCTTTATCCTGGAAAGTATACGTTAATGGTGTAGTAAATAAGAGGGGGTCCGAAGTGGGGCTAGTTCTAGTATCCCCCGAGAAGATTACTATTGAAAAATCATTGAGATTGGACTTCTCGGCCACAAACAATGAGGCTGAATATGAGGCTCTATTGGTGGGAATGGCCACGGTACAAAAAATGGGCGGAAAGTCAATAGAGATATTCTTTAATGTGGGCCAAGTTCAAGGAGAGCTGGAAGCCAGAGATCCCAAAATGTAGGAATATTTAAGCCAGCTTAGACATTTATAGTTTGGATTTAAGTCTTTCAATTTGTCACAAGTCCCTAGGAGTAGAAATACACATGCAGACTCTCTTGCCACACTGGTAACCTTCTCGACACAAAGTTTGCCTCAGGTCATACTTGTTGAGGACCTTTGCAAGCCCATTGTGGTGAGAAGAGATACAGTCTAGATCCATCAAGTCAGGGTAAGTCTAAGCTGGATGGACCCTATAGTTCTGTTCCTTAAGGAGGATATCCTACCTGAGGAGAAATTAGAGGTCGACAAGATACGGAGAAAGGCTCCTCAGTTTTGGCTATCCGAGAACCAGAAATTGTACAAGTGCTCCTTTTTTGGGCCATATCTACTCTGCATACACCTTGAGGCATCAGAACTACTCCTAGAGGAGTTACACGAAGGGATTTATGGAAGCCATACAGGAGGCAGATCTTTGTCCTACAAAGCCATCACACAGGGCTATTGGTGGCCAAACATGCAAAAGGAAGCATAAGAATATGTGAAGAAGTGCAATCAATGCCAAATATTTGCATCAAACGTAAACCAACCAAGAGGAGTCCTTAATCCCCTATCCAGCCCTTGGCCATTTGCTCAATGAGGTTTAGACATTGTTGGCCCTTTCCCTAAGGCAGCAGGGAATAAGAGGTATTTGCTGGTCGGCATGGACTACTTCACTAAGTGGGTTGAAAGTGAGCCCTTGGCAAATATCAAGGATGTGGATGCCAAGAAATTTTTTTGGAAAACATTGTCACACGGTTCGGGGTCCCTCGTACCCTCATCTCGGACAATGGCCTTCAGTTTGATAGTAAAATTTTCAAGAGATACTGTTGTGACCTGGAAATTATGAATAGATATTCTACCCCAGCTTATCCCCAAGGGAATGAATAAGCCGAGGCTGTTAAAAGTCATAGTGAATGGACTCAAGAAGAGGTTGGATGATGCGAAGGAAAATAGGTGGAAGAGCTGTCGCGTGTCCTCTGGACATACCAAACCACACCTCGCAGATCAATAGGGGAGATCCCCTTTTCAATGACTTATGGAGCCGAAGTGGTTATTCCTTTAGAGACTGGCTTCCCAACGTTGAGGACAGGTTCTTTCAATCCAAGCGATAACAATGGATTGCTAGAAAAGAGCTTAGATTTTATTGAAGAAAGGAGAGAAAATGCAATGGTTCAATTGGCATATTACCAACACAAGCTCAAGAAAAGTTATGATGCCAATGTGAAGCTGAGACCGTTAGCGCCTGGTGACTTGGTGTTGAGAAAGGTTCTAGGTACTGCAAAGAACCCAGCATAGGGAAAGCTGGGGCCCAATTGGGAGAGGCCATATCACATCACCTCGGTGGCTGGTATAGGAGCATATTTCCTCGAAGACCTAGATGAACATGTAATACCACGCCCTTGGAATGTAAACAACCTGAAAAGGTATTATTATTAATGAAAGTTTCCTTTGTCATATGCTCATTTATTGTGTAAATACCTCGTACTTCCCATTATTATCTTTCTAAGTGTTAAACAAAATCTTAGTCATGCCTGGCTCCTCGAACCACATGCTTTGGGAAAATTAACACTCTATGACATCTTTCTAAGTGTTAAACAGAACTTTAGTCATGTCTGACTCCTCGGACCACATGCTTTGGGGAAATTAACACTCTATGACATCTTTCTAAGTGTTTAAACAGAACCTTAGACATGCTTGGCTCCTCGGACCACATGCTTTGGGGAAATTAACACTCTATGACATCTTTCTAAGTGTTTAAACTTAAACAAAACCTTAGTCATGCCTGGCTCCTCAGACTACATGCTTTGGGGAAATTAACACTCTATGACATCTTTCTAAGTGTTAAACAGAACCTTAGTCATGCCTGGCTCCTCGGACCACATGCTTTGGGGAAATTAACACTCTTTGACATCTTTTTAAGTGTTTAAACAAAAGCTTAGACATGCCTGGCTCCTCAGACCACAACACTCTATGACATCTTTCTAAGTGTTTAAACAGAACCTTAGACATGCCTGGCTCCTCGAACCACATGCTTTAGGGAAATTACACTCTATGACATCCACTTATTTTCCTAAGTGTCAAATAGATCCTAGGTTATAGCTAACTCCTCGGATCACTGACTTTGAATAACTTAAAGTTCTTGGATTTTTATCTAAGTGTTAAGCAAAGTGAAGATTGCTTGCCTTAATTATTTCTTACAAGGTACCTTATTCATCTTTCTTTTCAAAAAGGTCCAATCCTCGATACGAATGCTTGATAATTCTCTTTGTTTCTTGTACTTATTCAATTTATTTAAATTATCAGTAATGTATTACTGTTAGCCTTTATTAAAGAAAGAATAGCAGCAGTTCAGTGCTGTTTGCAACATGGTTAAACTTAAAGGCATATAAAGTAAGGGCACATAGAGTAAAAAGAAAAGCCTTTTGATTGACTGAAAGAGAATGTACATGTTCAATGGTAGAATGCCATCACAAAAAAAAAAAAACAAACAAACAAACAAACATGAAAAGGAAACTACAAAAGAAAGTCCTAAGTGCTAAGCCTTGGCATTTGGAGGAGGAGGGTCTTCTTTCTAGCCTGGCTGGGAGATAGGAATGTCCTTGGCCTCGGTTTCCTTTGCCTTAACTACAGCTTCCTGAGCCTTGGTAGCATCTTTGGCCTCTGAGGGGGGCTTGGTCTCCTTGCCCTTGCCTTTGTCTTTGGCCACCTCATCCCCTTGGCCTCGATTACCAGCTTGGCTGGATCCTTTCGAAACCTCAAGAAGGGCGAGAGAAACCTGAGTAGTCAAAGGCAACCTTGAAGACTTTGGGGCAAGGGCAAAAGGAGATGGGAGGGCAGTTGGGACTTCACGAATTTCTCGGTGGTAGTATACGCTCCCAGGCCGCCTCCACTCCGAGTCTGCAGGGACTCCTGCAAGGTTAAGGGCCTCCTCCCATGTCACATTACAGTAGTCCTGGCATACCTCGGCTAGCTCCTTAGTGAGCCTGGCTTGTGTTTCTTCCATGCCGAGGGTGTAGGATGCCTACTTTTCAGCCTTTGCTGCCTCCTTGGCCAACTGAGCTGCCTACTTAGCCTTCTATAAATCTGCCTTCAGCTCTAGCACAAGTTGCCTTGAAGTCGCCAGCTCTATCTCAATCTGATAAATCAACTTGCACTGGTCTTCAGCTTGAGTCTGGGCATTCTTTAATCCTACCTTAGTACTTTTTCATTCCCTCTCCTCGGCAGTCAGCTTGGAGAGCAGCTCCTTGTTTTCCTCCTTCGCGACCCCCAAGGCCTTTTCAGTCTCGAGGCAGAGGTGGACCTCGTTCTTAACATCGTTTCGGGCCTCCTTGACCTCGGCCACAAAGACCTCCTGGGTGATCTGCACAAAAATAATATAGCAACCCCATGTAGAAAAAAAAAAAAGAAAAAGAAAAAAAAAGAAGAAGAGGAAGAAGAAGAAGATAAGATGTCTCAGTACTTAAATAAATAAAAAGTGTGTGGCTGTGAACTTACCAGGGCAAGGTCCCTTTTTAGGGACATAAAAAGGTTTGGCTGCTTCATCCTCCTCACAGCGTCCATGTCCTTGGGTAGAAGAAATGGTTGCTCCAAGGCTTCAGCTATATGGGCAAAATGACCTCTTTGGAACTCCCTGACAGAGGCGTTCCAAGGGATGGTAGCCCCATCCACCTCTAGCCGAGGAGACTAGGTGCGGTGCTGAAGGCGCACCTCGACCCCAATTTGCTCCTCTCGGCTATCCACAGAAGTGGTCCTCTTGTCCCTAGGGTCTTTGGCCATTTTTTGTTGTTTAGTACCCTTCTGAGGGGCCACCTCCCCTTCCTTAAGCTCCTACACTGGTCTCTTCTTCTTTAGATTTGGAATAGTGTGCAATCCGAGGTCAGTAGGGGGTAGAGGGGGAGGAGGGGGAAGAGTAGGAGGAACTTGGGACTTGGGGACTTCTTTTGAAGTTAACCCCTTGTTCCTTGCAGCCATGAGCACTTTTAGGCCCTGTTCCCCCGGTTCAATGCCATCTCGTCTTCCTCTTCTTCAAAGATGCTGTCTGGACGGGCAATCACCAGAATCAGGGCATGAACACCTGAGTGCCTAAATTAACCTAGGTAATATTTGTACAAAAATGCCCTTAGGTCCAACTGGTCAAGAATTTTGACGGGAATGCCATTTCGACGTTTTTGCATGAAAACTTGTAGATAGCATATACAAAGGTCCAAAAAAAAATGTAAAATTCTTTCGAAAAAAAAATAACTCGGGTAAAATTTGTACAAAAATGCCCCTAGGTCCGACTGGCATGGAATTTTGACCAAAATGCGATGTCACCATTTTTGCACGAAAACATGTAGATAGTATTTTCAGAGGTCAAAGAAATAAATGGAAAATTCTTTAGGAAAAATTAAACAAAAATAACTCGTGTAAAATTTGTACAAAAATGCCATTTGGTTCGACTGGTCTAGAATTTTGGCCGGAATGCAATGTCGGTGTTTTTGCACGAAAACTTGTAGATAGCATATATAAAGGTAAAAAAATAAAAAAGTAAAATTCTTAAAAAAATAAAAAATAAAAAACCCGTGTAATATTTGTACGATTATGCCCTTAGGCCCGTCTGGTCAAGAATTTTCACCGGATTGCAATTTCACCGTTTTGCACGAAAACTTGTTGATAGTATATTCAAAGGTCCAAGAAATAAATGGAAAATTGTTTTGAAAAAATAATAATAATAATAAAACTAAATTAACCCGGGTAATATCTGTACAAAAATGCCCTAAGGTCCGACTGGTCAAGAATTTTGACGGGAATGCAATGTCGGCGTTTATGCACGAAAACTTGTAGATAACATATATAAAGCTCCAAAAAACAAATGTAAAATTCTTTCGAAAAAAAAAATAACTCGGGTAAAATTTGTACGAAAATGCCCCTAGGTCCAACAAACCAAGAATTTTGACCATAATACAATGTTGCCATTTTTGCACGAAAACTTATTGATATTATATTCAGAGGTCGAAGAAAAAAATGGAAAATTTTGTAGGAAAAAAAATATATAAATAAATCTGGTAAAATTTGTGCGAAATTGCCATTTGTTCCAACTGGTCAAGAATTTTGACCGGAATGCAATGTCGGAATTTTTGCACGAAAACTTGCAGATAGCATATTTAAAGGTAAAAAAAAAAAAAGAAAAAAAAAGAAAAAAAAAAAACAGTACAATTCTTTCGAAAAAAAAAAAAACAACTCGTGTAAAATTTGTAGGAAAATCCCCCTAGGTCCGACTAGCCAAGAATTTTGACCGAAATGCGATGTCGCCATTTTTGCACGAAAACTTGTAGATAGTATTTTCAAAGGTCAAAGAAATAAATGGAAAATTATATAGGAAAAAAAAATTAAAATAACTCGAGTAAAATTTGTACGAAAATGCCATTTGGTTTGACAGGTCTAGAATTTTGGCTGGATTGCAATGTCGGTGTTTTTGCACGAAAACTTATAGATAGCATATATAAAGGTAATAAAAAAAAAAAAAAAAAAAAAGTCCCATGGTAATATTTGTACGAAAATACCCTTAGGTTCGTTTGGTCAAGAATTTTCACCAGAATGCAATTTTGCCATATTGCACTAAAACTTGTTGATAGTATATTCAGCGGTCAAAGAATCAAATTGAAAATTATTTCGAAATAATAATAATAATAATAAATTAACTCGGGTAATATTTGTATGAAAATGCCCTCAGGTCCGACTGGTCAAGAATTTTGACGGGGTGCAATGTCAGCGTTTTTGCACGAAAACTTGTAGATAGCATATATATAGGTCAAAAAAAAATGTAAAATTATTTCAAAAGAAAAAACAAAAAACTCAGATAAAATTTGTACGAAAAAGCCCCTAGGTCCGAAAGGCCAAGAATTTTGACCAAAATACAATGTCGCCATTGTTGCACGAAAACTTGTAGATATTATATTCAGAGGTCGAAGAAAAAAATGGAAAATTCTTTAGGAAAAAATATATATAAATAAATTCGGTAAAATTTATGCGAAAATGCCATTTGTTCCGATTGGTCAAGAATTTTGACCGGAATGCAATGTCAGCGTTTTTGCACGAAAGTAGATAGCATATATAAAGGTCAAAAAAACAAAAGTACAATTCTTTCGAAAAAAAAAAAAAAAAAAAAACTCGTGTAAAATTTATACGAATATGCCCCTAGGTCCCACAAGCCAACAATTTTGACCAAAACGTGATGTCGCCATTTTTGCATGAAAACTTGTAGATAGTATTTTCAGAGGTCAAAGAAATAAATGGAAAATTCTATAGGAAAAAAAAAATTAAAATAACTCGTGTAAAATTTGTACGAAAATGCCATTTGGTCCGATAGGTCTAGAATTTTGGCTGGAATGCAATATCGGCGTTTTTGCACGAAAACTTGTAGATAGCATATATAAATGTCAAAAAAACCAAAGGTAAAATTATTTAAAAATAATTAAAAAAAAAAACTTGTGGAATATTTGTACAATTATGCCCTTAGGTTCGTCTAGTCAAGAATTTTCACTGGAATGCAAATTTGCCGTTTTGCACGAAAACTTGTTGATAGTATATTATGAGGTCCAAGAAACAAATTGAAAATTATTTCGAAAAAATAATACAAATAAAACAAAATTATCTTGGGTAATATTTGTACAGAAATGCCCTTAGGTCCGACTGGTGAAGAATTTTGATGGGAATGCAATGTCGACATTTTTGCATGAAAACTTGTAGATAGAATATAAAGGTCAAAAAAACAAATGTAAAATTCTTTCGAAAAAAAAATAACTCAGGTAAAATTTGTACGAAAATGCCCCTAGGTTCGACTGGCCAAAAATTTTGACCAAAATGCGATGTCGCCATTTCTACATGAAAACTTGTAGATAGTATTTTCAGAGGTCAAAGAAATAAATGGAAAATTCATTAGGAAAAATAAAATAAAACTAACTCGGGTAAAATTTGTACGAAAATGCCATTTGGTCCGACTGGTCTAGAATTTTGGCCGGAATGCAATGTCGGTGTTTTTGCATGAAAACTTGTTGATAGCATATATAAAGGTAAAAAAAAGTAATTTTTTTTAAAAAAAAATAACCCGGGTAATATTTGTACGAAAATGCCCTTAGGTCTGTCTGGTCAAGAATTTTGACAGGAATGTAATGTCGGTGCTTCTGCACGAAAACTTGTAGACAACATATATAAACGTCAAAAAAACAAATATAAAATTATTTTGAAAAAAAAAAATAACTCGGGTAAAATTTGTACGAAAATGCCCCTAGGTCCGACTGGCCAAAAATATTGACCAAAATGCGATGTCGCCATTTTTACACGAAAATTTGTAGATAGTATTTTCAGAGGTCAAAGAAATAAATGGAAAATTCTTTAGGAAAAATAAAATAAAAATAACTCGGGTAAAATTTGTACGAAAATGCCTTTTGGTCCGACTGGTCTAGAATTTTGGCCGGAACGCAATGTCGGTGTTTCTGCGCAAAAACTTGTAGATAGCATATATAAAGGAAAAAAAACAAATGTAAAATTCTTCAAAAAAAAAAAAAATACCCGGGTAATATTTGTATGAATATGCCCTTAGGTCCTCCTGGTCAAGAATTTTCACCATAATGCAATTTTGCCATTTTGTACGAGAACTTGTTGATAGTATATTCAGAGGTCTAAGAAACAAATGGAAAATTATTTAGAAATAATAATAATAATAATAATAATAATAATAATAATAATAATAATAATAATAATAATAATAATAATAATAATAATAATAATAATAATAATAATAATAATAAATTAACCTAGGTAATATTTGTACGAAAATGCCCTTAGGTCCGATTAGTCAAGAATTTTGACAGGAATGCAATGTCGGGGTTTTTGCACGAAAACTTGTAGATAGTATTTTCAGAGGTCAAAGAAATAAATGGAAAATTCTTTAGAAAAAATAAAATAAAAATAACTCGGGTAAAATTTGTACGAAAAAGCCCCTTGGTCCGACTAGCCAAGAATTTTGACCAAAATACAATGTCACCGTTTTTGCACGAAAACTTGTAGATAGTATATTCAAAGGTCGAAGAAAAAAATGGAAAATTCTTTAGGAAAAAAAAAATATCTGGTAAATTTTTTTTGAAAATGCCATTTGGACCGACTGGTCAAGAATTTTGACCGGAATGCAATGTTGGCGTTTTTGCACGAAAACTTGTAGATAGCATATATAAAGGCAAAAAAAAATGTACAATTCTTTCGAAAAAAAAAAAAAAAAACTCATGCATAATTTGTACAAAAATGCCCCTAGGCCCGACTGGCCAAGAATTTTGACCAAAATGCGATGTTGCCATTTTTGCATGAAAACTTGTAGATAGTATTTTCAGTGGTCAAAGAAATAAATGGAAAATTCTTTAGGAAAAATAGAATAAAAATAACTTGGGTAAAATTTGTATGAAAATGCCATTTGGTCCGACTGGTCTAGAATTTTGGCCGGAATGCAATGTCGGCGTTTTTGCACGAAAACTTGTAGATGGAATTTTGGCCGAAATGCAATGTCGGCGTTTTTGCACGAAGTTTTTGCACGAAAACTTGTAGATGGAATTTTGGCCGGAATGAAATGTTGGCATTTTTGCACGAAAACTTGTAGATAGCATATAAAAGGTCAAAAAAACAAAATTAAAATTCTTCAAAAAAAAAAAAAAAAAAAAAACCCCGGTTAATATTTGTACGAATATGCCCTTAGGTCCGCCTGGTTAAGAATTCTCATCGGAATGCAATTTCGTCGTTTTGCACGAAAACTTGTTGATAGTATATTCTGAGGTCCAAGAAACAAATGGAAAATTATTTTGAAAAAATAATAATAATAATAAAAATAAATTATCCCGGGTAATATTTGTACGAAAATGCCCTTAGGTCCGATTGGTCAAGAATTTTGACGGGAATGCATTGTCGGGGTTTTTGTATGAAAACTTGTAGATAGCATATATAAATATCAAAAAAACAAATGAAAAATTCTTTCGAAAAAAAAAATAACTCGGGTAAAATTTGTACGAAAATGCCCCTAGGTTCGACTGGCCAAGATTTTGACTAAAATGTGATGTTGCCATTTTTGCTTGAAAACTTGTAGATAGTATTTTTAGAGGTCAAAGAAATAAATGGAAAATTCTTTAGGAAAAATAAAATAAAAATAACTCGGGTAAAATTTGTACGAAAAAGCCCCTTGGTCCAATTGGCCAAGAATTTTGACCAAAATACAATGTTGCCATTTTTGCACGAAAACTTGTAGATAGTATATTCAAAGGTCGAAGAAAAAAATGGAAAATTCATTAGGAAATAAAAAAAAAATCTAGTAAAATTTGTGCGAAAATGCCATTTGGACCGACTGGTCAAGAATTTTGACCGGAATGCAATTTCGGCGTTTTTGCACGAAAACTTGTAGATAGCATATATAAAGGTCAAAAAGACAAATGTACAATTCTTTCGAAAAAAAAAATAACTCATGTAGAATTTGTACGAAAATGCCCCTTGGTCCGACTAGCCAAGAATTTTGACCAAAATGCGATGTCGCCATTTTTGCACGAAAACTTGTAGATAATATATTCAGAGGTTAAAGAAATAAATGGATAATTCTATCGGAAAAAAAAAAACTTTGGTGAAATTTGTACGAAAAAGCCATTTGGTACGACAGGTCTAGAATTTTGGCCGGAATGCAATGTTGGCATTTTTGCACCAAAACTTGTAGATAGCATATGTAAAGATCAAAAAAAAAAAAAAAAGAACCTGGGTAATATTTGTACGAAAATGCCCTTATGGTCCGTCTGGTCAAGAATTTTCACCGGAATGCAATTTTGCCGTTTTGCATGAAAACTTGTTGATAGTATATTCAGAGGTCCAAGAAACAAATGAAAAATTATTTCGAAAAAATAATAATAATAATAATAAAAATAAATTAACCCGGGTAATATTTGTACGAAAATGCCCTTAGGTCCGACTGGTCAAGAATTTTGACGGGAATGCAATGTCGGAGTTTTTGCATGAAAACTTGTAGATAGCATATATAAAGGTCAGAAAAACAAATGTAAAATTTTTTCAAAAAAAAAACAAAAAACTCGGATAAAATTTCAACGAAAAAGCCCCTAGGTCCGACTGGCCATGAATTTTGACCAAACTACAATGTCGCCATTTTTGCACGAAAACTTGTAGATATTATATTCAGAGGTCGAAGAAAAAAATGGAAAATTCTTTAGGAAAAAAAAATATAAATAAATCTGGTAAAATTTGTGCAAAAATGCAAATTTGGTCCGACCAGTCAAGAATTTTGACCGGAATGTAATGTCGGCGTTTTTGGACGTAAACTTGTAGATAGTATATATAAAGGTCAAAAAAACAAATGTACAATTCTTTCGAAAAAAAAAATAACAATAACTTGTGTATAATTTGTACGAAAATGCCCTTAGGTCCGACTAGCCAAGAACTTTGACCAAAATGCTATGTCGCCATTTTTGCACGAAATCTTGTAGATAATATTTTCAGAGGTCAAAGAAATAAATGGTAAATTATATAGGAAAAAAAATAAAAATAACTCGGGTAAAATTTGTACGAAAATGCCATTAGGTCCGACAGGTTTAGAATTTTGGCTGGAATGCAATGTCGGCATTTTTGCATGAAAACTTGTAGATAGCATATATAAAGGTAAAAAAAAAAGTAAAATTCTTAAAAAAAAAAAACAAAATAAAATAAAAAACCCGGGTAATATTTGTACGAATATGCCCTTAGGTCCGTCTGGTCAAGAATTTTCACCGGAAGGTTGGACAATCTCACTCGTAAGGTTGAAGCTTTAGCTTTAGGTAGAGGGATGAATTCTATCAATCAAGTTCTAAGTGAAACATGCTCTATTTGTGCAAGTCCTATGCATACAACACAAATGTGTCCTTCCACAGCTAGTTACCCTTATTTTTATACTAAGCAAGCAAATGCACTGAATAATTATGGAAAACCACTTGCTAGCCTATTTTCAGAGACATACAATCCAAATTGGCAAAATCATCCTAATTTCTCTTGGAGGCAGAACCATTCCCCCACAAATATAGGTGGACAACAAGTGCATCAACAAAGTCAATTTTGTCCACCTACTCAAGCATTTCCTCTAATTCCTCAATCAACCCCTTAATTTATGGCACCACCAAGACAACAATCATCTTTGGAGTAGTCTCTCAAAACTTTCATGCAATCAACTAGCCAAGCCATTCAAGAGATAAAAAGTTCCACCCATTTGAATACTTAAGCTATTTCAAAGTTGGAAAATCAAGTTGGCCAATTAGCAACCCAAGTTGGAGAAAGGGAAAAAAGAAAGTTTCCTAGTCAACCTATACCTAACCCAAAAGGGCTGTATGCAATTAATGGTTCTTCTAGTTCTACTCATGCACATGAATCTGTTCAGTCTATTACTACCCTTAGGTCTGGTAAGCAAGTTGATAATCAAGTGAAAATGCCAGAAGTGGAGGATAATGAAAATACTGTGTTAGAGGAAAAAGGAATTCACAGTTCACAGGATGATCATAAAGAAAAGAAGCGCAACTTAACCTCAATTCCAATTCAGGATCTTAGTTCTCCCCTTGATAAGAAGTATGTTCCTAAAGCTCCATTTCCTCAAAATTTAATCAATTCTCAGAAAAGTTCACAATTTGGAGATATTTTAGAGGTTTTTAAGCAAGTGCAGATAAACATTCCATTTCTTGATGCAATTCAGCAAGTTCCTGCTTATGCTAAGTTTCTAAAAGATCTTGTGACAATGAAGAGAAAGACAAATGTCCCTAAAAAGGCATTTTTGACAGAGCAAGTCAGTTCAATCATTCAGAATAAATATCTAGTGAAATGTAAGGACCCTGGATCTCCTACAATTTCATGCAGGATTGGGGATCGTCTCATTGAGCAAGCTTTGCTAGATTTGGGGGCAAGTGTGAACCTAATGCCATATTCAGTATACTTACAGCTAGGTTTGGGGGAGTTGAAACCCACAACCGTGACACTTCAATTAGCTGATAGGTCTGTGAAAATCCCTAGAGGTATTGTTGGGGATGTGCTAATTAAGGTGGATGCATTCTATTTTCCTGTTGATTTTGTTGTGTTAGACACTGAGCCTGCCCTAAATGCTAGTACACAAATCCATGTCATTTTAGGTTGCCCTTTCTTAGCCACATCCAATGCTTGATCAATTGTCGGAGTGGTGTGATGAAGATTTCTTTTGGGAATATGACTGTTGAGCTTAATATCTTTGACATAAGCAAGCAAGTACTAGACAATGAGGATATATGTGAGGTTAACATGATTGGGAGCCTAGTCCATGACACTTTCCTACAATCAAGTTGTGAGGATCCCCTAAAGGCTTGCTTAACCCTTTTTTTATTGCAATTTGGATATTGAAAAATCAATTGAAGAGGTCAATGCATTGTTAGATTCTGTTCCTCTCTTAAGTACTAATAGATGGCAACCAAAAGTGATCCCTCTTCCACTTTCTTCATCCCCATTCTCATCTATTGTAGAACCATCAAAGTTGGATAACTTTTGGGAACACCAATTGATAAGTATACTTCAAGAGCATAAGTAAGCTATAGGTTAGAAAATTGCTGATATTAAGGGTATTAGTGCTTCTGTGGTTATGCAAAGAATTCACTTAGAAGACACTGCAAAAGCTTCTCAACATGTTTTTGACCTAGGTAAGTTACAATATCATTGGACTAGTCCATTCATAATATGCATTATTTATCTCCATGGTGTTGTTGGGGTTTGGATGGTCCTGTTTTTCAGGATTGATCTCCAGTTCTGTTAAATCTTTTTGCAAAAAAAAAAATCTTGTTTATTTTCTGATTTTAGATTAATCTTTGTGTTTATTTTCATGTTTCATTTTATTTTCTTTTATTCTAGCTAATATTTGATAGAAATTAAAATTTATAACAATCAGCATGATTAAGGTACGTCTCCTCCTTCTCCTTACCTTACTTGTTTCTACTTGGTTCTCATGTTGCATATTAATATTTTTCTCTCTTTTCATTCAAGACATATATTTGAGAGTATCATTTTTAACATTGAGGACAATGTTTGGTTTAGGTTTGGGGGGGGATGTACATAGATTTCTATCTTTTTGTTTTGTTGTGTTAAAAAAAATATATATATATATTTTGCCTAGCTTGAGGTTTATGTTTTGAGTTTGTTATACTACTCTTGCTTAAAGAATTTCATTACTTTCATGCTCAATTCATTGCACATGCACGTAGCCACTTAGATACAACTTGTTGTTGAAGGATAAAAATGATTAGAAAATCTTGATGATAACAATGTGGAGACTACCCTTGTGAGTTTTGAGCCAATCATTATTTTTGGAGGTTTATTTATTGTTTCTAATCTTAAAATTCATTTGGAAGTGCGTAACATATTTCCCTTGTTGTAGTCTCATTGTTTTTTCTTTTGGCCAAGAAAAAAATATATGATTTTATGCCACACTTGAATCTTTTGAAGTCATTGATGTTGAATGAACTATACTAGTCTTTGAGAGATGAGATTAGGCCATTTTTGTCTACTTTGAGCCATATATGTTTTTTTTTTTTTGATACATTATTGCTAGTCACCCTATTGAGCCTTTTAATTAGCTTTTCCTTCTTAAAGCCCTTATCCATAGTGTTTCAAGATGGAATTTGATCAGTTTGTTTCAATGTGGTGGTTTGTGCGAAAATTCAAAGAAGAAAGAAAAAAAAATTGAAAAAAGAAAAAAAAGAAAAAAAAAAAGGAAAAGTGTTAAAAAGAAGAAAATAAAAAGGGTTCTCATCAAATTTTGAGAAGTGAAATGGAAGGAAGGAATACTGCTTTGAAGAAGAAGAGTTGGAAAAAAAAAAATTGTTGAATGGAAATTCCAAAAAGAGTTGACATTCCGACAAATCTTGAAAACACTCCTAATTATTTACCTTCACCCATTTTTATTTCATTCCCTTTACTTTTACCCTACATTACGTCCTAATAAAGTCCTTGTTTGATCTTGAAGGTTGTATAGTTCAGATATTGATATGACTGAATAAAAAGTGTGGTATAAATTCTTTTTGGCATCCTTTCATGAGACTACTTGTTCTTTCTTAATTAAGCATTTTTCTTGTGATTTATATGTGAGGGGTTTGATTTTGCTTACATTATTCTGCTCACATATGTTGTTGAGAGTGTTACACCCCATTTCAGAGTGATTTCATTTGTTGAGTGATAACACTAGAAAGATTTGAGTTGAAACATACTTTCAAATAGAGATTTGAGTCAAGTTTATTCTAAAACTAAGAGTTTGTTTGGGTTGGCTACCACTTTTCACTTACATTGAGTTTTGATGGCATGAGAAATTTCTTTTGCATATGTGTTTTTGAACTTGAACTAATCCTCTTTGCAAAAGGCAATTGAAAAAAAAAAAAAAAATTGATTTTCTTTGTTTTGTTTATTTATTTGTTTTTTTTAGTATTCATTCTCAGAATTTTGTGGGTATATTCCCTGCAAACCCTCACGAGACTACAACTCATCCACTAGTGTAAGCTAGGGGTTTAAAGGCTTGTTGCATACGCTAAATGCAATCGAAAATTCCAGCGAAAGTGGATTAGTTAGGATTTCCTTTTTCTTTGTTTTGTATTACTCTTTATCTGTTTTGCTCGAGGACTAGCAAAATGTAGGTTTGGGGGTATTTGATATGCATGAAATATATACAATAAAGTACTCACATATCTACATATTTAGCCTTACTTTTATGTTATTTTGTGTCTGATTATATAATATCTTTGTGTTGTAGGTAACAAGGGCTTTACATGCAAAGTGGGGCTAGGCCAATTGAATCAAGCCAACTTACATCCAGCCAGGCATGAATTCAAGAAAAGACCAACCCAATTAAATTTAAGTCCAATTGGAGCAAGGAATCAAAGGAAATTTGCACCAAATCC
Organism: Quercus tomentella; assembly: GCA_028535165.1. NCBI lineage: Eukaryota > Viridiplantae > Streptophyta > Magnoliopsida > Fagales > Fagaceae > Quercus > Quercus tomentella. The sequence continues at coordinate 53,193,175 of JAPQVY010000133.1, read as the reverse complement.
AAGTCCAATTCGGATTAGGATTCCAGACTGCACATCAGTTAGTATTTTTGGTATAACTTTCGGTTCAAATGTCCAATCGAGATGATTCAAGTTGGGCTGGAACGTTAACTTAAAGGGCTACAACTTTGTAGTTTACCAAAAGTCCAAATTCTGAAGTTAAATGGGCCAAAACCATCGGTTAAGTGAAGCCTAAAAATCTGGGATTTTCTCAAAACGGGAATTCAACTTATAATAGGATTCCTTGAACTATTTAAAGGCTCTTTAGGGCAAAATTCAGGGGGGCTGTGGCTAGTGCTAGGGCTAAGGGCTGAATGTATAGAGAGTGCGGCTACTTCTTTGGTTTTCTTCCATGACAATTAGTTTTATTTTATTTGTCTAGTCTAATGTTTAGTATTTTATTTTTGTGTTTTAGTTCAATTATTATGAGCAGCTAAATTTATAATTAGGGTTGAGGATGAAACCTTGTTAAGGATTATTAGTAATATTTATGTGATTTGATTTTTCCCACAATAGTTGTTCTTTAATGATTTAAATTGTTCTTGCTCCATATCAATTGACTAAGATGGGATTCTAGATATGAGTTCAATCATGTTTTTCTCATGATTTAGGATTTGTCTTAATTAATTGAATGCTTGGTTTATTAATTCTTGATTATAAAATTGGATATTGCTTGTGATTTGTCTGTCAACGGATACAATTGATGATTTGGTTTTACACTTAAGAAGCGAAGAAGAACATGCTTTAGATTTTTAAACATAAGTTTTAATGATAATATTTTCCATGATAGCAAGATTCATTTCTAGATTATCATGTAGTGAGTTGAGAAAAATTAATGATCATAAATATATGCTGATATGACTTATAAGGCGGATTCCAAAACCTTAATTCATTTCCCTAGATTGTTTACATCTTTTTATTGCTTTATATATTTTGCATAGTTTAACTATTTGCTTAATTTTAATATTTGCTTAGTTTATTTAATTGCAGACAACCAATTTTTATTAAACTAGATTAGGATTAATTTGGTTAAGGTTTAATTAATTTTCCTACGTTCATACAAGTCCCTGTGGGTTCGACCTTGTTCTTGTCCAACTATACTTCGATACGGTTCGTACACTTGCGAGTATTTTAAAATTTCACAACAATCTGCAAGAAGCCATTGTTGCTCTACCTAGCCACCAACTGATTCTCTTTTGCAAAATATCCCAGTGGTTATTACAATTATCACAGTACGACTTGAAAGAGGGAATGCCCAAGGCAGTAAAGAGCCAGGCTATAGTAGATTTGTTGGCACAGTTTCCAGGAGAAGAGGAATTCCTACTGGATGACGAAGTCCTAGGGGAAGTAGCCATGGTAGAAGAAGTCAGAGAGCAATGGGTAATGAAATTTAATGGGTCTTCTACCACACAATCAGGAGGGGTAGGAGTAGTTTTGTATCATGAAGAAGACAAGGTTGTGGCACTATCATTCAAATTAGAATTCCCTTGTTCAAATAACACGGCGGAATATGAAGCCTATCTAACCGGGCTAGCCACGGCCCTTGAAATGGGAGTCAAGCATTTAAGGGTAATGGGTGATTCGAACCTAGTGGTTTGCTAGACCAAAGGAAGCTTTTCCTTAAAGGAACCCAGCCTAGCCCTGTACAGAGCAATGGCCTAGAAGATGGAGGAAAAGTTTTCAACCTTTGAAGTAGAACATACTCTAAGGAACGAAAACCGGTTTGCGGATGCGCTGGCTGCATTAGGCTCACAAATAATTTTCGAAAGGGATAGCACCAGGATAGAAGTCAGCAAGAGAAAAGAATTTATTATCGAGATGTTGAAGGAAAGGTTCCAAGAGGAATAGTATGAAGGAGATTGGCAAATTCCCATAAGGGAGACCTTAATGAAAGAAGAGGACTCTGCAGAACTAAAGGTGCTAAAAGACTACGCCTTAGTAAGAGGAGAGTTGTACTACAAGATGCTAGGCGGGGTCTTGTCTAGATGCGTAGGGCAGGAGGAGGCCCAAAGAAAGTTAAAGGAAGTGCATAACAAGACTTGCGGATCCTGCGGAGAGGTCAACCTTTACCACAGACTTCAGAGGGCAGGCTTCTATTGGCCAAGTATGGGTAAAGACGTAGATCAAGTCCAAACCCAATGTGAGACCTGCTAGCTTGCAGCAGACAAAGAGGAAAGTTACGCTGTGTTCGCCAACAAAGATTGGAGAAGTCCATTCACGCAGTACTTAACAGAAGGTATCCTGCCACAAAAGCATAGTGAAAGATACAAGCTTAAGAGGCTAGCAACATGTTACTTTTTGTATAACGGAGTCCTTTTCAAAAAGGGGTATGATGGAGATCCCTTAAGATGTCTGGGTCCCGAGGAAACAAAAGGGATGATAAAAAAAGTGCATTCAGGAGAGTGTTGGTAACATCAGGGGAAGAAAAGCTGTACAAATGCCTGCTGCAAATAGGTTACTACTGGCCCACCATGAAGAAAGATACAACAAAATTTGTGAAAAAATGCCACAACTGCCAAGTACAAGCCAACTTGATTCAGACTCAACCATTGAACTTACATAGCATGGTCACCCCATGGCCCTTCCACACTTGGGGGCTTGATTTGGTGGGACCGGTTAACACACCATCGCATGGATACATATGGATCCTAGTCGCTACAGAATACTTCACAAAATAGGCAGAGGCAGTGCCACTCCATAAAGCCACAAGAGGGGCAGTAGCAAACTTCATCAAAGAAAACATAATTGTGAGGTTTGGGGTACCCCACAGGATTATCAGTGACAATGGCACACCTTTTGTCAAAAGTAAAGTAAAGAAGATGCTGGAGTTCTACCAAGTTAAGCACCATCGTTCATCGCCCTATTACCCTCAAGGAAATGGGCAAGCAGAGGCAACAAACAAGACCCTCGTAAAAATCATCGGCAAAATGAGCCAAGAGTATATAGGAGGGTGGGCAATGCATTTGCCAGACGCTCTCTTCGCCTATAGAAATTCACCAAAATCTGCCATAGGGTTTTCACCTTTTTCCTTAGTCTACGGGACGAAAGTAATAAACCCAGCAGAATAATGACTCCATCCTTAAGAATTATGCAGATGCAGGAGAAGGAAAAAAAAAAAACAGGTCTTTGCGGCAGAAAGGTATGAAGACCTAAAAGGGCTTGATGAAAGAAGGGAAAAGGCCCAAAAGTGTAGCCGCAGATATGGGCAAGGGATGACTGAAGCCTATGGCAAAATGACTAAAGAGAGAGTGTTTGTGGAAGGACAACTCGTGTTAAAGGTAGCAGATTATGTCAGGCGAGGCATGGCAGGACTATCTAAGTTTGTGCCAAAATGAGAAAGACCCTTTGTGATAAGAGAAGCACATCCAACTGGGTATTACTGTCTGGCCCAGATGGATGGCAAGGACTTGATGGATCCCATCAATGGGAAGTGGCTGAAGCGTTATTATGCTTAAAAAAAAAAAAAAAAAAAGGTCATGTAGTTATCCCTTTTGTTTAATGAGTTTTATGTTTCTTTTTTCCTTCAAGTGACTATGTCACAAGACGAGATTGTAATGTGCTTTTATGGGTATGCAATGAAAAGGTACGAAGTAATATAAAAGCATTCTATGTCATAGCAATAGCAAAAGTGGTAACAAAGTGTAACATCATAGTTACAAACACAAAATGTGGTAGAACTTGCCAAATAGTGCTATAGGAAACATAAAGTGTACTGGATAGGATAATAAGAGAAGGAAAAAAAAAGGGGGAACTACATCATCATCAACGAAGCCCAGAAATGAGGGGCTATTCTCCAAAATGGCTGGATCCACCAACGTTGGAAAGAAGACGCTCACGACGACTCTCCAAGTCAGCCACCGCCTTCCTCAGAGCCTCAATGTGTGTGTCAATGGCATCAACAGCAGGCTGAACCTTCCTCATGAAGAAGGCTCAGGCAATCTCATGGAGATGATCTAGGATGAACTCCACAGCAAAGCCCACGCTAACAAGTTCTATGGCAGAAACTAGTGCTGAAGGTATGGTAGAAACGGGTGCTACAGGTGCTGCAGGAGAAGTAGCTATAGGCATATCTATGTCTGCTACAACTCCTGGCTCCTCAAAGGTCTCTGCAATCAAAAGGATGAACATGCAAAAAAAAGGGAGACTGCGGCAAAGGAGTGACACAAATATATATGCATAAAGAGGAGATAACAAAAAAAAAAGGACGGATGAGGGAACTTAGCAAGATAAGGAGACACATACCCATGAATTCGGCCTCATGCTCAGCACCTTCCTCCTTTTCAGAATTAGAAACCCTCTTTTTCATAGTAGGTTTGTCATCAGTTATTATTATTATTATTTTTTCGAAACAATTTTCCATTTGTTTCTTGGACCTCTGAATATACTATCAACAAGTTTTCGTGTAAAACGGCGAAATTGCATTCCGATGAAAATTCTTGACCAGACGGACCTAAGGGCATAATCGTACAAATATTACACGGGTTTTTTTTTTTTTTTAGAATTTTACTTTTTTTTTTTACCTTTATATATTCTATTTACAAGTTTTCATGCAAAAACGCCGAAATTGCATTCCAGCCAAAATTCTAGACCTGTCAGACCAAATGGCATTTTCATACAAATTTTACTTGAGTTATTTTAATTTTTATTTTCCTATAGAATTATCCACTTATTTCTTTGACCTCTGAAAATACTATCTACAAGTTTTCGTGCAAAAATGGCAACATCGCATTTTGGTCAAAATTCTTGGCTAGTCAGACCTAGGGGCATTTTCGTACAAATTTTACACGAAATTTTTTTTTTTTTCAAAAGAATTGTACATTTGTTTTTTTTAACTTTATATATGCTATCTACAATTTTTCATGTAAAAATGGCGACATTGTATTCCGGTCAAAATTCTTGACCAGTCGGACCAAATGGCATTTTCGCACAAATTTTACCAGATTTATTTATATATTTTTTTTCCTAAAGAATTTTCCATTTTTTTCTTCAACCTATGAATATAATATCTACAAGTTTTTGTGCAAAAATGGCGATGTTGTATTTTGGTCAAAATTCTTGGCCAGTCGGACCTAGGGGCTTCTTCGTACAAATTTTATCTGAGTTTTATTTTTATTTTTATTTTTTTATAATTTACATTTTTTTTTACCATTATATATGCTATCTTCAAGTTTTCGTGCAAAAACCCCGACATTGCATTCCCGTCAAAATTCTTGATTAGTCGGACCGAAGGGCATTTTCGTAAAAATATTACCCGAGTTAATTTATTTTTATTATTATTATTTTTTCGAAATAATTTTCAATTTGTTTCTTGGACCTCTGAATATACTATTAACAAGTTTTCGTGCAAAACGGCGAAATTGCATTCCGATGAAACTTCTTGACCAGACGGACCTAAGGCATTTTCGTACAACTATAACCCAAGTTTTTTTTTTTTTTTTTTTTTTTTTTTGACCTTTATATATGCTATCTACAAGTTTTCGTGAAAAAACGCCGACATTGCATTACGGCCAAAATTCTAGACCAGTCGGACCAAATGGCATTTTCGTACAAATTTTACCTGAGTTATTTTTATTTTATTTTTCCTAAAGAATTTTCCATTTATTTCTTTGACCTCTGAAAATACTGTCGACAAGTTTTCATGCAAAAATGGTGACATCGCAGTTTGGTCAAAATTCTTGGCCAGTCGGACCTAGGGGCATTTTCGTACAAATTTTTCAAGAGTTAGTTTTTTTTTTCAAAAGAATTTTACATTTGTTTTTTTGACCTTTATATATGCTATCTACAAGTTTTCATGCAAAAACGCCAACATTGCATTCCGGCCAAAATTCTAGACCAATCGAAGCAAATGGCATTTTTGTAATAATTTTACTAGGGTTATTTTTAATTTTTTTTTTCCTAGAGAATTTTCCATTTATTTCTTTGACCTCTGGATATACTATCTTCATGTTTTCGTGCAACAATGGCGACATTGCATTTTGGTCAAAATTCTTGGCTAGTCGGACCTAGGGGCATTTCAGCACAAATTTTACACAAGTTATTTCTTTTTGTGAAAGAATTGTACATTTATTCATTTTACCTTTATATATGCTATCTACAAGTTTTCGTGCAAAAACACCGAAATTTCATTCCCATAAAAATTCTTGACTAGTCGGACACAAGGGAATTTTCGTACAAATTTTTCAAGAATTATTTTTTTTTTCAAAAGAATTTTACATTTGTTTTTTTGACCTTTATATATGCTATATACAAGTTTTCATGAAAAAACGCCGACATTGCATTCCGGCCAAAATTCTTGACCAGTTGGACCAAAGGGCATTTTTGTACAAATTTTACCTGAGATATTTTTTTTTTCCTAAATAACTTTCCATTTTTTTTTGGACCACTGAATATACTATCCAAAATTTTTCGTGCAAAAATAGCGACATTGCATTCTGGTCAAAATTCTTGGCAAGTCGGACATCAGGGCATTTTCTTACAAATTTTACTCAAGTTTTTTTTTTTTTTCTTTTTTTTCTCGCAAGAATGTTACATTAGTTTTTTTGACCTTCATATATGATGTCTACAAATTTTTATGCAAAAACGCCGACATTGCATTCCGGAAAAAATTCTTGACCATTCGAACCTAGGGGCATTTTCGTACAAATTTTATACGAGTTTTTTTTTTTTATTTGAAAGAATTGTACAGTTGTTTTTTGGACCTTTATATATGTTATCTACAAGTTTTCGTGCAAAAATGAAGACATTCCATTCCGGTCAAAATTCTAGACCAGTCGGAACAAATGGCATTTTCGCACAAATTTTACCAGATTTATTTATTTTATTTTTTTCCAAAAGAATTTTCCATTTTTTTCTTTGACCTCTGAATATAATATCTACAAGTTTTCGTGCAAAAATGGCAACATTGTATTTTGGTCAAAATTCTTGGCCAGTCGGACTTAGGGGCTTTTTCGTACAAATTTTATCCGAGTTTTTTGTTTTTGTTTTAAATAGTTTTACATTTGTTTTCTTGACCTTTATATATGCTATCTACAAGTGTTCGGTCAAAAACGCCGACATTGCATCGCCGTCAAAATTCTTGACCAGTCGAACCTAAGGGCATTTTTGTACAAATATTACCTGGGTTAATTTATTTTTATTATTATTATTTTTTCGAAATAATTTTCAATTTGTTTCTTGGACCTCTGAATATACTATCAACATGTTTTCGTGCAAAATGGCAAAATTGCAGTCCGGTGTAAATTCTTGACCAGACGGACCAAAGGTCATTTTCGTGAAAATATTATGTAGGTTTTTTTTTTTTTTTTTTTAAAGAATTTTAAATTTTTTTTTTCCCTATATATATACTATCTACAAATTTTTGTGCAAAAATGCCGACATTGCCTTTCGGCCAAAATTTTAGTCCAATCGGACCAAATTGCATTTTCGTACAAAGTTTACTTGAGTTATTTTTATTTTATTTTTCCTGAAGAATTTTCCATTTATTTCTTTGAACACTGAAAATAATATCTAGAAGTTTTTGGGCAAAAATGGCGACATCGCATTTTGGTCAAAATTCTTGGCCAGTTGGACCTAGGGGCATTTTCGTACAAATTTTACCCGAGTTATTTTTTTTTTCAATAGAATTTTCATTTTTTTTTTCACCTTTATATATGCTATCTACAAGTTTTTGTGCAAAAACTCCGACATTGCATTCCCGTCAAAATTCTTGACCAGTCGGACCTAAGGGCATTTTTGTACAAATATTACCCGGGTTAATTTATTTTTATTATTACTATTATTTTTTCAAAATAATTTTCAATTTGTTTCTTGGACCTCTGAATATACTGTAGGGACACGATTTATTTAACGACCCAAGAGTGATATTGAGTTCGTGTGTAATGGGCCCGAACAATATAATTTGTAGAGGGTGGGCTTGAAAGGCTTGCCCTTGGTCACTGGGCAACGGTCTGGTCTTGATTTAATGAGAGCTCATACAAAGGTAGGTATGGCTTGAATAGTTGAGCCTTATACCGATGTGGCTTGGAGGGTTTGACTCCTCGGACTTAGTCCGAGGAGCATCACCCTCTCACCCTTCTTCCCCCCCCCCCCCCCCCATGCTCTTTTAGTTCTCCTTCCCTTTTATACTAGTATTCACTTCCCGTTCTCCATCTACGTGTCAGTTTTTCCTCGTTTGGGGGTAATTACTCGTCCTATCAATCTATACGTCAGAGTGGTTGGGGAAAAGCTGGATAGCATGGTATGGGGTATGGGCTTGTCAGGCGCTGGGCTCCACATTATGGTGTTGGCAGCTTTCTCATTTGTACTGCTCTTGTACTGAGTTTGTCCTTTTCTTCAGGCATTTTGTGAGGTGTTGAACGTGAGATCGTCCTCGGCCAGCTCCTTGGGCTTTCAAGGGGCTTTCATTGCGCATCCTTGGCAGTAGGGCTCCTCGGCCTGGGCTTTGGGCCCTTAACACGAAGTGGGCTGGGACCTCAGATTTCGGGCCCCACATATACTATTAAAAAGTCTTCGTGCAAAACGGCAAAATTGCATTCGGGTGAAAATTCTTGACCAGACGGACCTAAGGCATTTTCGTACAAATATAACCCGGGTTTTTTTATTTTTTTTTATTCTAAGAATTTTACTTTTGGTTTTTTTTTTTTAAACCTTTATATATGCTATCTACAAGTTTTCGTGCAAAAACGTCGACATTGCATTACGGCCAAAATTCTAGACCAGTCGGACCAAATGGCATTTTCGTACAAATTTTACTCGAGTTATTTTTATTTTATTTTTCCTAAAGAATTTTCCATTTATTTCTCTGACCTATGAAAATACTGTCTACAAGTATTCATGCAAAAATGGCGACATCGCAATTTGGTCAAAATTCTTGGCCAGTCGGACCTAATGGCATTTTCGTACAAATTTTATACGAGTTTTTTTTTTTTATTTGAAAGAATTGTACAGTTGTTTTTTGGACCTTTATATATGTTATCTACAAGTTTTCGTGCAAAAATGAAGACATTCCATTCCGGTCAAAATTCTAGACCAGTCGGAACAAATGGGATTTTCGCACAAATTTTACCAGATTTATTTATTTTATTTTTTTCCAAAAGAATTTTCCATTTTTTTCTTTGACCTCTGAATATAATATCTACAAGTTTTCGTGCAAAAATGGCAACATTGAATTTTGGTCAAAATTCTTGGCCAGTCGGACTTAGGGGCTTTTTCGTACAAATTTTATCCGAGTTTTTTGTTTTTGTTTTAAATAGTTTTACATTTGTTTTCTTGACCTTTATATATGCTATCTACAAGTGTTCGGTCAAAAACGCCGACATTGCATCGCCGTCAAAATTCTTGACCAGTCGAACCTAAGGGCATTTTTGTACAAATATTACCTGGGTTAATTTATTTTTATTATTATTATTTTTTCGAAATAATTTTCAATTTGTTTCTTGGACCTCTGAATATACTATCATCATGTTTTCGTGCAAAATGGCAAAATTGCATTCCGGTGTAAATTCTTGACTAGACGGACCAAAGGTCATTTTCGTGAAAATATTATGTAGGTTTTTTTTTTTTTTTTTTTTTTTTTAAGAATTTTAATTTTTTTTTTTTACCTATATATATACTATCTACAAATTTTTGTGCAAAAATGCCGACATTGCCTTTCGGCCAAAATTTTAGTCCAATCGGACCAAATTGCATTTTCGTACAAAGTTTACTTGAGTTATTTTTATTTTATTTTTCCTGAAGAATTTTCCATTTATTTCTTTGAACACTGAAAATAATATCTAGAAGTTTTTGGGCAAAAATGGCGACATCGCATTTTGGTCAAAATTCTTGGCCAGTTGGACCTAGGGGCATTTTCGTACAAATTTTACCCGAGTTATTTTTTTTTCAATAGAATTTTCATTTTTTTTTTCACCTTTATATATGCTATCTACAAGTTTTTGTGCAAAAACTCCGACATTGCATTCCCGTCAAAATTCTTGACCAGTCGGACCTAAGGGCATTTTTGTACAAATATTACCCGGGTTAATTTATTTTTATTATTACTATTATTTTTTCAAAATAATTTTCAATTTGTTTCTTGGACCTCTGAATATACTGTAGGGACACGATTTATTTAACGACCCAAGAGTGATATTGAGTTCGTGTGTAATGGGCCCGAACAATATAATTTGTAGAGGGTGGGCTTGAAAGGCTTGCCCTTGGTCACTGGGCAACGGTCTGGTCTTGATTTAATGAGAGCTCATACAAAGGTAGGTATGGCTTGAATAGTTGAGCCTTATACCGATGTGGCTTGGAGGGTTTGACTCCTCGGACTTAGTCCGAGGAGCATCACCCTCTCACCCTTCTTCCCCCCCCCCCCCCCCCATGCTCTTTTAGTTCTCCTTCCCTTTTATACTAGTATTCACTTCCCGTTCTCCATCTACGTGTCAGTTTTTCCTCGTTTGGGGGTAATTACTCGTCCTATCAATCTATACGTCAGAGTGGTTGGGGAAAAGCTGGATAGCATGGTATGGGGTATGGGCTTGTCAGGCGCTGGGCTCCACATTATGGTGTTGGCAGCTTTCTCATTTGTACTGCTCTTGTACTGAGTTTGTCCTTTTCTTCAGGCATTTTGTGAGGTGTTGAACGTGAGATCGTCCTCGGCCAGCTCCTTGGGCTTTCAAGGGGCTTTCATTGCGCATCCTTGGCAGTAGGGCTCCTCGGCCTGGGCTTTGGGCCCTTAACACGAAGTGGGCTGGGACCTCAGATTTCGGGCCCCACATATACTATTAAAAAGTCTTCGTGCAAAACGGCAAAATTGTATTCGGGTGAAAATTCTTGACCAGACGGACCTAAGGCATTTTCGTACAAATATAACCCGGGTTTTTTTATTTTTTTTTATTCTAAGAATTTTACTTTTGGTTTTTTTTTTTTTTTTTTTTAACCTTTATATATGCTATCTACAAGTTTTCGTGCAAAAACGTCGACATTGCATTACGGCCAAAATTCTAGACCAGTCGGACCAAATGGCATTTTCGTACAAATTTTACCCGAGTTATTTTTATTTTATTTTTCCTAAAGAATTTTCCATTTATTTCTCTGACCTATGAAAATACTGTCTACATGTATTCATGCAAAAATGGCGACATCGCAATTTGGTCAAAATTCTTGGCCAGTCGGACCTAATGGCATTTTCGTACAAATTTTTCAAGAGTTATTTTTTTTTCAAAAGAATTTTACTTTTGTTTTTTTCACCTTTATATATGCTATCAACAAGTTTTCGTGCAAAAACGCCAACATTGCATTCCGGCCAAAATTCTAGACCAACCGGAGCAAATGGCATTTTCGTAATAATTTTACCAGGGTTATTTTTATTTTTTTTTTTCCTAGAGAATTTTCCATTTATTTCTTTGACCTCTGGATATACTATCTTCATGTTTTCGTGCAACAATGGCGACATTGCATTTTGGTCAAAATTCGTGGTTAGTCGGACCTAGGGGAATTTTAGTACAAATTTTACACTAGTTATTTCTTTTTTTGTAAGAATTGTACATTTACTTGTTTTACCTTTATATATTCTATCTACAAGTTTTCGTGCAAAAACGCCGACTTTTCATTCCCATAAAAATTCTTGACTAGTCGGACACAAGGGAATTTTTCGTACAAATTTTTCAAGAATTATTTTTTTTTTCAAAAGAATTTTACATTTGTTTTTTTTGACCTTTATATATGCTATATACAAGTTTTCGTGAAAAACCGCCGACATTGCATTCTGGCCAAAATTCTTGACTAGTTGGACCAAAGGGCATTTTTGTACAAATTTTACCTGAGATATTTTTTTTTTCCTAAATAACTTTCCATTTTTTTTTGGACCACTGACTATACTATCCAAAAAATTTCGTGCAAAAATAACGACATTGCATTCTGGACAAAATTTTTGGCAAGTCGGACATCAGGGCATTTTCATACAAATTTTACTCAAGTTTTTTTTTCTTTTTTTTTTCGCAAGAATTTTACATTAGTTTTTTTGACCGTCATATATGATATCTACAAGTTTTTGTGCAAAAACGCCGACATTGCATTCCGAAAAAAATTCTTGACCATTCGGACCTAGAGGCATTTTCGTACAAATTTTACACGAGTTTTTTTTTTTTTTTGAAAGAATTGTACAGTTGTTTTTTGGACCTTTATATATGCTATCTATAAGTTTTTGTGCAAAAATGAAGACATTCCATTCCGGTCAAAATTCTAGACCAGTCGGAACAAATGGCATTTTTGCACAAATTTTACCAGATTTATTTATTTTATTTTTTTCCAAAAGAATTTTCAATTTTTTTCTTTGACCTCTGAATATAATATCTATAAGTTTTCGTGCAAAAATGGAAACATTGTATTTTGGTCAAAATTCTTGGCCAGTCAGACTTAGGGGCTTCTTCGTACAAATTTTATCCGAGTTTTTTGTTTTTTGTTTTTTTTTTTTTAAAATAGTTTTAGATTTGTTTTCTTGACCTTTATATATGCTATCTACAAGTGTTCGGTCAAAAACACCAACATTGCATCGCCGTCAAAATTCTTGACCAGTCGAACCTAAGGGCATTTTTGTACAAATATTACCCGGGTTAATTTATTTTTATTATTATTACTTTTTCGAAATAATTTTCAATTTGTTTCTTGGACCTCTGAATATACTATCAACATGTTTTCGTGCAAAATGGCAAAATTGCATTTCGATGTAAATTCTTGACTAGACAGAACAAAGGTCATTTTCGTAAAGATATTATGTAGGTTTTTTTTTTTTTTTTTTTTTAAGAATTTTAATTTTAATTTTTTTTTTTTATCTTTATATATACTATGTACAAATTTTTGAGCAAAAATGCCGACATTGCATTTCGGCAAAAATTTTAGTCTAGTCGGACCAAATTGCATTTTCGTACAAAGTTTACTTGAGTTATTTTTATTTTATTTTTCCTGAAGAATTTTCCATTTATTTCTTTGAACACTGAAAATAATATCTACAAGTTTTTGGGCAAAAATGGCGACATCGCATTTTGGTCAAAATTCTTGGCCAGTCGGACCTAGGGGCATTTTCGTACTAATTTTACCCGAGTTATTTTTTTTTTCAATAGAAGTTTCATTTGTTTTTTTCACCTTTATATATGCTATCTACAAGTTTTTGTGCAAAAACCCCGACATTGCATTCCTGTCAAAATCCTTGACCAGTCGGACCTAAGAGCATTTTTGTACAAATATTACCCGGGTTAATTTATTTTTATTTTTACTATTATTTTTTCAAAATAATTTTCAATTTGTTTCTTGGACCTCTGAATATACTATTAACAAGTTTTCGTGCAAAACGGCGAAATTGCATTCCGGTGAAAATTCTTGACCAGAAGGACCCAAGGCATTTTCGTACAAATATAACCCAGTTTTTTTTTTCTTTTTTTTTTCTTTTTTTTTTTTTTTTTGACCTTTATATATGCTATCTACAAGTTTTCATGCAAAAAAGCCGATATTGCATTACGGCCAAAATTCTAGACCAGTCGGACCAAATGGCATTTTTGTACAAATTTTACCCGAGTTATTTTTATTTTATTTTTCCTAAAGAATTTTCCATTTATTTCTCTGACCTCTGAAAATACTGTCTATAAGTATTCATGAAAAAATGGCGACATCGCAGTTTGGTCAAAATTCATGGCCAGTCGGACCTAGGGGCATTATCGTACAAATTTTTCAAGAGTTATTTTTTTTTTCAAAAGAATTTTACATTTGTTTTTTTCACCTTTATATACGCTATCAACAAGTTTTCGTGCAAAAACGCCAACATTGCATTCCGGCCAAAATTTTAGACCAATCGGAGCAAATGGCATTTTCGTAATAATTTTACTAGGGTTATTTTTAATTTTTTTTTTCCCTAGAGAATTTTCCATTTATTTCTTTGACCTCTGGATATACTATCTTCATGTTTTCGTGCAACAATGGCGACATTGCATTTTGGTCAAAATTCTTGGTTAGTCGAACCTTGGGGAATTTTAGTACAAATTTTACACGAGTTATTTCTTTTTTTGTAAGAATTGTACATTTATTTGTTTTACCTTTATATATTCTATCTACAAGTTTTTGTGCAAAAACGCCGACATTTCATTCCCTTAAAAATTCTTGACTAGTCGGACACAAGGGAATTTTCGTACAAATTTTTCAAGAATTATTTTTTTTTTCAAAAGAATTTTACATTTGTTTTTTTTTACCTTTATATATGCTATATACAAGTTTTCGTGAAAAAACGCCGATATTGCATTCCGGCCAAAATTCTTGACTAGTTGGACCAAAGGGCATTTTTGTACAAATTTTACCTGAGATATTTTTTTTTTCCTAAATAACTTTCAATTTTTTTTTTTGGACCACTGAATATACTATCCAAAAATTTTCGTGCAAAAATAACGACATTGCATTCTGGTCAAAATTTTTAGCAAGTTGGACATCAGGGCATTTTTATACAAATTTTACTCAAGTTTTTTTTTCTTTTTTTTTTCACAAGAATTTTACATTAGTTTTTTTGACCTTCATATATGATATCTACAAGTTTTTGTGCAAAAACGCCGACATTGCATTCCGAAAAAAATTCTTGACCATTCGGACCTAGGGGCATTTTCGTACAAATTTTACACGAGTTTTTTTTTTTTTTTGAAAGAATTGTACAGTTGTTTTTTGGACCTTTATATATGCTATCTATAAGTTTTTGTGCAAAAATGAAGACATTCCATTCCGGTCAAAATTCTAGACCAGTCGGAACAAATGGCATTTCCGCACAAATTTTACCAGATTTATTTATTTTATTTTTTTCCAAAAGAATTTTCCATTTTTTTCTTTGACCTCTGAATATAATATCTACAAGTTTTCAGGCAAAAATGGAAACATTGTATTTTGGTCAAAATTCTTGGCCAGTCAGACTTAGGGGCTTCTTCGTACAAATTTTATCCGAGTTTTTTTTTTTTTTTTTTTAAAATAGTTTTAGATTTGTTTTCTTGACCTTTATATATGCTATCTACAAGTGTTCGGTCAAAAACACCGACATTGCATCGCCGTCAAAATTCTTGACCAGTCGAACCTAAGGGCATTTTTGTACAAATATTACCCGGGTTAATTTATTTTTATTATTATTACTTTTTCGAAATAATTTTCAATTTGTTTCTTGGACCTCTGAATATACTATCAACATGTTTTCGTGCAAAATGTCAAAATTACATTTCGATGTAAATTCTTGACTAGACAGAACAAAGGTCATTTTCGTAAAGATATTATGTAGGTTTTTTTTTTTTTTTTTTTTTTAAGAATTTTAATGTTAATTTTTTTTTTTTTTACCTTTATATATACTATCTACAAATTTTTGAGCAAAAATGCCGACATTGCATTTCGGCCAAAATTTTAGCCTAGTCGGACCAAATTGCATTTTCGTACAAAGTTTACTTGAGTTATTTTTATTTTATTTTTCCTGAAGAATTTTCCATTTATTTCTTTGAACACTGAAAATAATATCTACAAGTTTTTGGGCAAAATTGGCGACATCGCATTTTGGTCAAAATTCTTGGCCAGTCGGACCTAGGGGCATTTTCGCACTAATTTTACCCGAGTTATTTTTTTTTTCAATAGAATTTTCATTTGTTTTTTTCACCTTTATATATGCTATCTACAAGTTTTTATGCAAAAACCCCGACATTGCATTCCCGTCAAAATCCTTGACCAGTCGGACCTAAGATCATTTTTGTACAAATATTACTCGGGTTAATTTATTTTTATTATTACTATTATTTTTTCAAAATAATTTTCAATTTGTTTCTTGGACCTCTGAATATACTATTAACAAGTTTTCGTGCAAAACGGCGAAATTGCATTCCGGTGAAAATTCTTGACCAGAAGGACCTAAGGCATTTTCGTACAAATATAACCCAATTTTTTTTTTTTTTTTTTTTTTTAAGAATTTTACTTTTGTGTTTTTTTTTTTTTTTTTTTTGACCTTTATATATGCTATCTACAAGTTTTCGTGCAAAAAAACCGACATTGCATTACGGCCAAAATTCTAGACCAGCCGGACCAAATGGCATTTTCGTAAAAATTTTACCCGAGTTATCTTTGTTTTATTTTTCCTAAAGTATTTTCCATTTATTTCTCTGACCTCTGAAAATACTTTCTACAAGTATTCATGAAAAAATGGCGACATCGCAGTTTGGTCAAAATTCTTGGCCCGTCGGACCTAGGGGCATTTTCGTACAAATTTTTCAAGAGTTATTTTTTTTTTCAAAACAATTCTACATTTGTTTTTTTCACCTTTATATATGCTATCAACAAGTTTTCGTGCAAAAACGCCAACATTGCATTCCGGCCAAAATTCTAGACCAATCGGAGCAAATGGCATTTTTGTAATAATTTTACCAGGGTTATTTTTAATTTTTTTTTTCCCTAGAGAATTTTCCATTTATTTCTTTGACCTCTGGATATACTATCTTCATGTTTTCGTGCAACAATGGCGACATTGCATTTTGGTCAAAATTCTTGGTTAGTCGGACCTTGGGGAATTTTAGTACAAATTTTACACAAGTTATTCCTTTTTTTGTAAGAATTGTACATTTATTTGTTTTACCTTTATATATTCTATCTACAAGTTTTCGTGCAAAAACGCCGACATTTCATTCCCATAAAAATTCTTGACTAGTCGGACACAAGGGAATTTTCGTACATATTTTTCAAGAATTTTTTTTTTTTTCAAAAGAATTTTACATTTTTTTTTTTGACCTTTATATATGCTATATACAAGTTTTCGAGAAAAAACGCTGACATTGCATTCCGGCCAAAATTCTTGACTAGTTGGACCAAAGGGCATTTTTGTACAAATTTTACCTGAGATATTTTTTTTTCCTAAATAACTTTCCATTTTTTTTTCGACCACTGAATATACTATCCAAAAATTTTTGTGCAAAAATAACGACACTGCATTCTGGTCAAAATTTTTGGCAAGTCGAACATCCGGGCATTTTCATACAAATTTTACTCAAGTTTTTTTTTTACTTTTTTTTTTCGCAAGAATTTTACATTAGTTTTTTTGACCTTCATATACGATATCTACAAGTTTTTGTGCAAAAACGCAGACATTGCATTCCGAAAAAAATTCTTGACCATTCGGACCTAGGGGCATTTTCGTACAAATTTTACACGAGTTTTTTTTTTTTTTTGAAAGAATTGTACAATTGTTTTTTGGACCTTTATATATGCTATCTATAAGTTTTTGTGCAAAAATGAAGACATTCCATTCCGGTCAAAATTCAAGACCAGTCGGAACAAATGGCATTTTCGCACAAATTTTACCAGATTTATTTATTTTATTTTTTTCCAAAAGAATTTTCCATTTTTTTCTTTGACCTCTGAATATAATATCTACAAGTTTTCATGCAAAAATGGAAACATTAAATTTCGGTCAAAATTCTTGGCCAGTCAGACTTAGGGGCTTTTTCGTACAAATTTTATCCGAGTTTTTTGTTTTTTGTTTTTTTTTAAATAGTTTTAGATTTGTTTTCTTGACCTTTATATATGCTATCTACAAGTGTTCGGTCAAAAACACCGACATTGCATCGCCGTCAAAATTCTTGACCAGTCGAACCTAAGGGCATTTTTGTACAAATATTACCCGGGTTAATTTATTTTTATTATTATTACTTTTTCGAAATAATTTTCAATTTGTGTCTTGGACCTCTGAATATACTATCAACATGTTTTCGTGCAAAATGGCAAAATTGCATTTCGGTGTAAATTCTTGACTAGACAGAACAAAGGTCATTTTCGTAAAGATATTATGTAGGTTTTTTTTTTTTTTTTTTTTTTTACGAATTTTAATTTTAATTTTTTTTTTTTTTTACCTTTATATATACTATCTACAAATTTTTGAGCAAAAATGCCGACATTGCATTTCGGCCAAAATTTTAGTCTAGTCGGACCAAATTGCATTTTCGTACAAAGTTTACTTGAGTTATTTTTATTTTATTTTTCCTGAAGAATTTTCCATTTATTTCTTTGAACACTGAAAATAATATCTACAAGTTTTTGGGCAAAAATGGCGACATCGCATTTTGGTCAAAATTCTTGGCCAGTCGGACCTAGGGGCATTTTCGTACTAATTTTACCCAAGTTATTTTTTTTTTCAATAGAATTTTCATTTGTTTTTTTCACCTTTATATATGCTATCTACAAGTTTTTGTGCAAAAACCCCGACATTTCATTCCCATCAAAATCCTTGACCAGTCGGACCTAAGAGCATTTTTGTACAAATATTACCCGGGTTAATTTATTTTTATTATTACTATTATTTTTTCAAAATAATTTTCAATTTGTTTCTTGGACCTCTGAATATACTATTAACAAGTTTTCGTGCAAAACGGCGAAATTGCATTCCGGTGAAAATTCTTGACCAGAAGGACCTAAGGCATTTTCGTACAAATATAACCCAGTTTTTTTTTTCTTTTTTTTTTTTTTTTTTTTTTTTTTTTTTTTTAAGAATTTTAATTTTTTTTTTTTGACCTTTATATATGCTATCTACAAGTTTTCGTGCAAAAAAGCCGAAATTGCATTACGGCCAAAAATCTAGACAAGTCGGACCAAATGGCATTTTCGTACAAATTTTACCCGGGTTATTTTTATTTTATTTTTCCTAAAGAATTTTCCATTTATTTCTCTGACCTCTGAAAATGCTGTCTACAAGTATTCATGAAAAAATGGCGATATCGCAGTTTGGTCAAAATTCTTGGCCAGTCGGACCTAGGGGCATTTTCGTACAAATTTTTCAACAGTTATTTTTTTTTTTCAAAAGAATTTTACATTTGTTTTTTTCACCTTTATATATGGTATCAACAACTTTTCGTGCAAAATCGCCAACATTGCATTCCGGCCAAAATTCTAGACCAATCGGAGCAAATGGCTTTTTCGTAATAATTTTACCAGGGTTATTTTTAATTTTTTTTTCCCTAGAGAATTTTCCATTTATTTCTTTGACCTTTGTATATACTATCTTCATGTTTTCGTGCAACAACGGCGACATTGCATTTTGGTCAAAATTCTTGGTTAGTTGGACCTTGGGGAATTTTAGTACAAATTTTACACAAGTTATTTCTTTTTTTGTAAGAATTGTACATTTATTTGTTTTACCTTTATATATTCTATCTACAAGTTTTCGTGCAAAAATGCCGACATTTCATTCGCATAAAAATTCTTGACTAGTCGGACACAAGGGAATTTTTGTACAAATTTTTCATGAATTATTCTTTTTTTTCAAAAGAATTTTACATTTGTTTTTTTTGACCTTTATATATGCTATATACAAGTTTTCGTGAAAAAACGCCGACATTGCATTCCGGCC
Source organism: Quercus tomentella (assembly GCA_028535165.1). Lineage (NCBI taxonomy): Eukaryota > Viridiplantae > Streptophyta > Magnoliopsida > Fagales > Fagaceae > Quercus > Quercus tomentella. The sequence goes on along the minus strand of JAPQVY010000133.1, from coordinate 53,173,806 downwards.
AAAATTCTTGATTAGTTGGACCAAAGGGCATTTTTGTACAAATTTTACCAGAGATATTTTTTTTTTCCTAAATAACTTTCCATTTTTTTTTTTGGACCACTGAATATACTATCCAAAAATTTTCGAGCAAAAATAACGACATTGCATTCTGGTCAAAATTTTTGGCAAGTCGGACATCAGGGCATTTTCATACAAATTTTACTCAAGTTTCTTTTTCTTTTTCTTTTTTTCGCAAGAATTTTACATTAGTTTTTTTGACCTTCATATATGATATCTACAAGCTTTTGTGCAAAAACGCCGACATTGCATTCCGAAAAAAATTCTTGACCATTCGGACCTAGGGGCATTTTCGTACAAATTTTACACGAGTTTTTTTTTTTTGAAAGAATTGTACAGTTGTTTTTTGGACCTTTATATATGCTATCTATAAGTTTTTGTGCAAAAATGAAGACATTCCATTCCGGTCAAAATTCTAGACCAGTCGGAACAAATGGCATTTTCGCACAAATTTTACCAGATTTATTTATTTCATTTTTTTCCAAAAGAATTTTCCATTTTTTTCTTTGACCTCTGAATATAATATCTACAAGTTTTCGTGCAAAAATGGAAACATTGTATTTTGGTCAAAATTCTTGGCCAGTCAGACTTAGGGGCTTCTTCGTACAAATTTTATCCGAGTTTTTCGTTTTTTGTTTTTTTTTTTTTTAAATAGTTTTACATTTGTTTTCTTGAACTTTATATATGCTATCTACAAGTGTTCGGTCAAAAACGCCGACATTGCATCGCCGTCAAAATTCTTGACCAGTCGAACCTAAGGGCATTTTTGTACAAATATTACCCGGGTTAATTTATTTTTATTATTATTACTTTTTCGAAATAATTTTCAATTTGTTTCTTGGACCTCTGAATATACTATCAACATGTTTTCGTGCAAAATGGCAAAATTGCATTCCGGTGTAAATTCTTGACTAGACAGAACAAAGGTCGTTTTCGTAAAGGTATTATGTAGGTTTTTTTTTTTTTTTTTTTTTTTTTTAAGAATTTTAATTTTAATTTTTTTTTTTTTACCTTTATATATACTATCTACAAATTTTTGAGCAAAAATGCCGACATTGCATTACGGCCAAAATTTTAGTCTAGTCGGACCAAATTGCATTTTCGTACAAAGTTTACTTGAGTTATTTTTATTTTATTTTTCCTGAAGAATTTTCCATTTATTTCTTTGAACACTGAAAATAATATCTACAAGTTTTTGGGCAAAAATGGCGGCATCGCATTTTGGTCAAAATTCTTGGCCAGTCGGACCTAGGGGCATTTTCGTACTAATTTTACCCAAGTTATTTTTTTTTTTCAATAGAATTTTCATTTGTTTTTTTCACCTTTATATATGCTATCTACAAGTTTTTGTGCAAAAACCCCGACATTGCATTCCAGTCAAAATCCTTGACCAGTCGAACCTAAGAGCATTTTTGTACAAATATTACCCGGGTTAATTTATTTTTATTATTACTATTATTTTTTCAAAATAATTTTCAATTTGTTTCTTGGACCTCTGAATATACTATTAACAAGTTTTCGTGCAAAACGGCGAAATTGCATTCCGGTGAAAATTCTTGACCAGAAGGACCTACGGCATTTTCGTACAAATATAACCCAGTTTTTTTTTTTTTTTTTTTTTTTTTTTTTTTTTTTTTTAAGAATTTTACTTCTGTTTTTTTTTTTTTTTTTTTTGACCTTTGTATATGCTATCTACAAGTTTTCGTGCAAAAAAGCCGACATTGCGTTACGGCCAAAATTCTAGACCAGTTGGACCAAATGGCATTTTCGTACAAATTTTACCCGAGTTATTTTTATTTTATTTTTCCTAAAGAATTTTCCATTTATTTCTCTGACCTCTGAAAATACTGTCTACAAGTATTCATGAAAAAATGGCGACATCGCAGTTTGGTCAAAATTCTTGGCCAGTCGGACCTAGGGGCATTTTCGTACAAATTTTTCAAGAGTTATTTTTTTTTTTCAAAAGAATTTTACATTTGTTTTATTGACCTTTATATTTGCTATCTACAAGTTTTCGTGCCAAAACGCCAACATTGCATTCCGGCCAAAATTCTTGACCAATCGGAGCAAATGGCATTTTCATAAAAATTTTACCAGGGGTATTTTTAATTTTTTTTCCCTAGAGAATTTTCCATTTATTTCTTTGACCTCTGGATATACTATCTTCATGTTTTCGTGCAACAATGGCGACATTGCATTTTGGTCAAAATTCTTGGTTAGTCGGACCTTGGGGAATTTTAGTACAAATTTTACACAAGTTATTTCTTTTTTTGTAAGAATTGTACATTTATTTGTTTTACCTTTATATATTCTATCTACAAGTTTTCGTGCAAAAACGCCGACATTTCATTCGCATAAAAATTCTTGACTAGTCGGACACAAGGGAATTTTTGTACAAATTTTTCATGAATTATTTTTTTTTTCAAAAGAATTTTACATTTGTTTTTTTTGACCTTTATATATGCTATATACAAGTTTTCGTGAAAAAACGCCGACATTGCATTCCGGCCAAAATTCTTGATTAGTTGGACCAAAGGGCATTTTTGTACAAATTTTACCTGAGATATTTTTTTTTTCCTAAATAACTTTCCATTTTTTTTTTTGGACCACTGAATATACTATCCAAAAATTTTCGAGCAAAAATAACGACATTGCATTCTGGTCAAAATTTTTGGCAAGTCGGACATCAGGGCATTTTCATACAAATTTTACTCAAGTTTCTTTTTCTTTTTCTTTTTTTCGCAAGAATTTTACATTAGATTTTTTGACCTTCATATATGATATCTACAAGTTTTTGTGCAAAAATGGAAACATTGTATTTTGGTCAAAATTCTTGGCCAGTCAGACTTAGGGGCTTTTTCGTACAAATTTTATCCGAGTTTTTTGTTTTTTGTTTTTTTTTTTTTAAATAGTTTTAGATTTGTTTTCTTGACCTTTATATTTGCTATCTACAAGTGTTCGGTCAAAAACACCGACATTGCATCGCCGTTAAAATTCTTGACCAGTCGAACCTAAGGGCATTTTTGTACAAATATTACCCGGGTTAATTTATTTTTATTATTACTATTATTTTTTCAAAATAATTTTCAATTTGTTTCTTGGACCTCTGAATATACTATTAACAAGTTTTCGTGCAAAACGGCGAAATTGCATTCCGGTGAAAATTCTTGACCAAAAGGACCTAAGGCATTTTCGTACAAATATAACCCAGTTTTTTTTTTTTTTTTTTGACCTTTATATATGCTATCTACAAGTTTTCGTGCAAAAAAGCCGACATTGCATTACGGCCAAAAATCTAGACAAGTCGGACCAAATGGCATTTTCGTACAAATTTTACCCGGGTTATTTTTATTTTATTTTTCCGAAAGAATTTTCCATTTATTTCTCTGACCTCTGAAAATGCTGTCTACAAGTATTCATGAAAAAATGGCGACATCGCAGTTTGGTCAAAATTCTTGGCCAGTCGGACCTAGGGGCATTTTCGTACAAATTTTACACGAGTTTTTTTTTTTTTTTGAAAGAATTGTACAGTTGTTTTTTGGACCTTTATATATGCTATCTATAAGTTTTTGTGCAAAAATGAAGACATTCCATTCCGGTCTAAATTCTAGACCAGTCGGAACAAATGGCATTTTCGCCCAAATTTTACCAGATTTATTTATTTTATTTTTTTCCAAAAGAATTTTCCATTTTTTTCTTTGACCTCTGAATATAATATCTACAAGTTTTCGTGCAAAAATGGAAACATTGTATTTTGGTCAAAATTCTTGGCCAGTCAGACTTAGGGGCTTCTTCGTACAAATTTTATCCGAGTTTTTTGTTTTTTGTTTTTATATAGTTTTACATTTGTTTTCTTGACCTTTATATATGCTATCTACAAGTGTTCGGTCAAAAACGCCGACATTGCATCGCCGTCAAAATTCTTGACCAGTCGAACCTAAGGGCATTTTTGTACAAATATTACCCGGGTTAATTTATTTTTATTATTATTACTTTTTCGAAATAATTTTCAATTTGTTTCTTGGACCTCTGAATATACTATCAACATGTTTTCGTGCAAAATGGCAAAATTGCATTCCGGTGTAAATTCTTGACTAGACAGAACAAAGGTTGTTTTCGTAAAGGTATTATGTAGGGTTTTTTTTTTTTTTTTTTTTTTTTTTTTTTTTTTTACGAATTTTAATTTTAATTTTTTTTTTTTTACCTTTATATATACTATCTACAAATTTTTGAGCAAAAATGCCGACATTGCATTACGGCCAAAATTTTAGTCTAGTCGGACCAAATTGCATTTTCGTACAAAGTTTACTTGAGTTATTTTTATTTTATTTTTCCTGAAGAATTTTCCATTTATTTCTTTGAACACTGAAAATAATATCTACAAGTTTTTGGGCAAAAATGGCGACATCGCATTTTGGTCAAAATTCTTGGCCAGTCGGACCTAGGGGCATTTTCGTACTAATTTTACCCAAGTTATTTTTTTTTTCAATAGAATTTTCATTTGTTTTTTTCACCTTTATATATGCTATCTACAAGTTTTTGTGCAAAAACCCCGACATTGCATTCCCGTCAAAATCCTTGACCAGTCGGACCTAAGTGCATTTTTGTACAAATATTACCCGGGTTAATTTATTTTTATTATTACTATTATTTTTTCAAAATAATTTTCAATTTGTTTCTTGGACCTCTGAATATACTATTAACAAGTTTTCGTGCAAAACGGCGAAATTGCATTCCGGTGAAAATTCTTGACCAGAAGGACCTAAGGCATTTTCGTACAAATATAACCCAGTTTTTTTTTTTATTTTTTATTTTTTTTATTTTTTTATTTTTTTTTTTACCTTTGTATATGCTATCTACAAGTTTTCGTGCAAAAAAGCCGACATTGCGTTACGGCCAAAATTCTAGACCAGTTGGACCAAATGGCATTTTCGTACAAATTTTACCCGAGTTATTTTTATTTTATTTTTCCTAAAGAATTTTCCATTTATTTCTCTGAGGAGCCATATTCCACTTACTAGTGGTACTAGTATAATGAGTTATTTGCTTTTCTTCTTGCCATGAATTCGTAGAATGATTACTTTCAAAAATATTTTTGTTAAAATCATGAAATGTCATCGAGCAAATACTTTTATACTGAATGTATGAAATGGGATGTGATGATGAGGTTTGAGACTGATTTAAGTCAATAGAATCATCAATTGTGACAAAGATAGGTGGTATGAATTGATCAAGGTTCTTGTCTTAGAGTGCACCATATGTTGCTAGAGAATTTTTGTCATTGATAAGGTTAAGGGTCTTAGAGACAGAAACTTCTTGGAGACTACTGATTTCTCTAGGTTTTGGGCTCCTAAGAAACTTAAACTTAACTAGTTGGCCAAAAGGATGGGTAGTGATTCCTTCACTATCCGTGGTGAACGGGTACGACAGACACACGAAAGGGTTTCCTAAGATGACCCTATCTGTCATGTTCTTGACAAGGACAAATGTGGTTTTGAAACACGTATTGTCTTGGCAAACATAGGCTTTTGGGATTTTGAATTCAATCTACATTTTTCCTCCACTTGCAGAAGTCCACCTTTCTTTGGTTTTCTTGAAGTATTTGGAGGGAATAATTCCTTCTTGAATGCAGTTGAGATTAGCGCCTGAATCTATTAAGGCTACGACCTCAAATTCAAAATCTTTGCTGATGACAATCCTGACTTTGGAATGCCATTTTTGGAAGTTAATCCTACTGATGGTTTCTAAGAACTTCTCACTGGATGGTTCCTATACCATGTCAGTTTTAGGGTTAACGGTTTCTCACTCGATCGATCGAAGCTCATGCAGATTGTTTTTCTGCAGAATTTTCCAACTCAATCTAAGCCCAGTTTGTCGTGTAGGGTTTTATGTTTTGGGGTTGCTCTTTTTGCTGTGTGTGTGAATCTTTTGTGAGATCTAGAGGTGTTTGTCTTTACATACACTTAGGGTTTCCAATCTCAAGATTGATGTCGAGAGATTGGAGATCAATTCAGTTGCAAATTTAAGAGGTTAAAGATACATAAGCAGGAGTGCTTGTGCTTGCTGGGAATCCAAGAAAGAAGTAGTCTGTGGACTCGGAGCTGTCACGTGGTCGTGGTAGTAAGTTTTCTACTCGAGGTAGCGATTGGATGTTAGTGGTCTAAGTCGCTATTGTGTAAATTTCAATTCTTTCATAGTGGATTCATTTTACCTTGAGGATAGTTAGGTTAAATCCTCCCTAGGTTTTTTACCGGTTTGGTTTTCCTGGGTTATCATATCGTTGTGTTCTTTATTTTCTGCACTTATCAATGATATGATTTATATGTGTTAACCTAGATCTGCATAATTTACCTAAGTTAATCACTTGGCTAAATAACTAGGTTGATTTGGTTGTGTTTTAAGGGGTCTAAAAATGTACAAGTGGTATCAAAGCAGGTAGCCCTTTTGTTGTGGATCCTTTGATATTTGAGCTGATCCTTGACCCCTGTTGTCAAGGAACACAGACACTCTCTTATTATTCCACCTCACTTTAAGGGGAATAATTATGCCTATTGGAAAGTAAGGATGAAAGCATTCCTGAAATTTATTGATGAGAGAATTTGGAATTCCGTTGAATATGGATGGGAGAAACCCACTACTCCTGTTAGTGAGTGGCAAACTTCTTAGAAAGAAGCAGCCGCTTTTAACAGCAAAGCTATGAATGCTATCTTTAATGTTGTTTCTTTGGAGGAATTTAAGAGAATCTCTAATGTTGAGATTGCTCATACTGCTTGGAATATCCTCCAGACTGTGCATGAAGGCACAAAGGCAGTTAAAATCAATAAGTTGCAGTAATTAACAACTAGATTTGAAAGCATTAGGATGTCTGATGATGAAACTTTTGATGAATTCTATGCTAAGTTTAATGGTATTGTTAATTATGCATATAATTTGGGTGAAATCTATGATCAACCTAAGATTGTTAGGGAGATTCTTAGATCTTTGACTAAGGATTTTAGACCCAAAGTGACTGCCATCACTGAAAGTAAGGATGTGGACTCCATCCCTATTGATAAACTTGTAGGATCTCTTTAGTCCTATGAGTTGGACCTACCTAAGACTAGCAAATCCAAATCAATGGCTCTTAAGTCAGTTGATGATGTTGATATGAGTGGATTTGATGATGAGCTCTTTGCTACAGAGATTGCCTATCTTGCCAAGAATTTTATAAACTTTCTTAGGAATAACAACAGAAGGGCAAGAGGTAAGAACAATACTGAATCAAGAAATTTTAGGAGGAACGATCCCACTAAGGTGATCAACACTGAAAAACCTAAAGAGAAAGTAGGTCAAACTTCAAATAATTCTATGGGTTAACAATATTTTGGATGTTAAAAGTATGGTCATGTGAAATTTGAATGTCCAACATTCTTGAGGTCTGAGGGTAAGGCTATGGCTATAACCCTTAGTGATGATGAAGTTTCTGACAATGAGTCTGGTAGTGATGAGGATAGAAACTTCATTGTTTTCATAGCTACTGCTGTAGTTGATGAAAGTGTTGCTGTTGAAGAGAACCCTTCTGATGGGGAACTCTCTAAGAATGCAGATTTACAAGAAGCCTATAATAAACTTTGCATAATTGCTGCAAAGGATGCTATGAGTGTTGATTTGGGCTTAAAGAAAATTGCATCTCTTGAACTTGATAAGAAGAATTTGCTTGTGAAACTATTTGATGCTAATGAATTGCTGAATAATGTGAAGATTGAGAACATGCTTTTACTTTATAAAGTTAAGAATTTGGAACTTGAATTATCTGTTGCTAGAGATCAAACTAATAGGTCTGCAAGCTCCAAACTTGATCACATGCTGAGTGTTCAAAAGTATCCCTTTGAAAAAAATGGGTTAGGTTTTGTAGAAAGTATCTTTGTGCCTGAAACTCATTCCACAAAAATTTTTTCCTTCTTCTAAGCCTCTTGTGAGAGAGGTTGTCAAACCTGTAGAAGTTTCACCTCTTAGGAAAATTAGGGTTGATCTTCAAGAATCTAAATCTAAGACTCCTAATCCTCCTAAGGGCAAGTTGCATGATAGACCTGTATGGGTTTGTCATTTTTGTGGAAAGTCTGGGCACATTCGTCCAAACTATTTCAAGTTGCAAGCTGTTAAGCGAGCAAATAAACCAAAAGACCCTGTGCCTCAAGCACAAGATCCTATGGTACTTATTGGTGAGTTGGTAAAGGTTTTAAACCTTTATTTCAATCTTGGAGTTGCTCAAAATTCTAATTTGAAGAATAACTCCAATGCTAGAGTTGCATCAAAAAAACTTTGGATGCAAAAGGCTCAATCTAATTGACTATTTTTGATATGGTCCTTGTGCTTCATCACTCTACACTTTGTGACCATTCTTCTTTGTTGCTTTTGTTTTCTTTGATTTTCTAGGATTTGCATTGCATAACATTCATGCATTTCACTCTAGGTTGTTTTTGTTATTTCTTTTCAAAAAAAAAAAAAAAAAGGAAAAGAGAAGCAAAATGTGTTTTGCATTATTTGTCTTGGATTTGAAATCAAGGTTGGCTAATTTATTTTTATGTAACATGTGTATGTACCTTGTTTAGCTTTGATGAACTTATTTATTGCACTTTGCTAGTTTAAGCTTTGTAGTGCATGTTGTGTGGGAAGATGTTTATAGTTTTTGATCATTTTGTCTTGATCTTGAAGTCACATGTCTTTGATTGTTGGACTTGATCTTATTGAGAAAGGCATAAATAACCATCTCACCACTATTTATTAGCCAATCATGAACATCTTAGTGCATATCATATGATTTTACGCTCAAGAAAGTGTAGCACATACACAAAAAGAACATAAGGTGTAGTCTCGGTTTAAATGCTAAAATTGGTGTGTACATTATTGGGCTTTAATAACTTCACAATCAAATAAAATTAGTGTGTATATTATGAGGCAAATCAAGAAACTTACATGATTGCAAACTTTTATTTTAGGAAATGTGGGAGTTATATGATGTAACTATTTAGGTGATAGTCTCTCTCAAATTTATGTGATGAATTTTGTAGAAATTGTGATTGCTTACTATTCATATATCACCTCACATGTATCTTAAGTTTTTGCTAGTTGCACACACTACATAAGTTACTCTTTGCTAAACTTTGTACATGTTATTGTGTGTGATTTTGTTTTGGCCATCCAAGTTTGAAAATTCCTTATTTCTAATGAAAAATGGGTTTGAAGTTTGAGAATTTAAGGATAGTTGATTGAAAATCTTATTTTTGGGAAAACTAGGTTCAAAACAAGTGTTTTTGAAAAACATTTCATTTCATACTCATGCATTTTATTCATAAAATAATATGCTTTGAGGAGTTTCTACATAAAATTGCTTTGTCTTTTCAAAAATTGTTTTTTCAAGAATTTCTATTGATCGAACTTGTTTCTCAACCGGTCGAAATTGCGATTAAAAATTTGGTTAGGTTTTGTCTATTTCGATCAGTGCTCGATCGCTGTTGGATCAATCGAAGGCATTTTCGATCAATCAAAAATCGCATGGAGAGTTTTTTAAAATCCTTTAGCTTTTCACGTGTTCATCACTTTTTCAACTTTTTCAAAAGCTTTTCTCTCTCTCTTCAATCAATCAAGGCTTCCAATCAATTTGTTGTCGTTTTCCCTCAAAATTTTTGCAAGGTTTTTGTCTTCTAAGGCCAGGAAGACCTTTATACCCCTCCTTTTTCATTTATTTTCATGTTTCATGCATTTTGGGGATAATTTCGAACCTATGAAATTTTGGGATTTTTGTTGATTTAAGCCTTTTCTTTGGAAATTGATCAATGGGTTTTTTTTGTGGGACAATATAAAACTGATCTTTGTGAATTAATTTGATCAATTTGATGGTTTGGAAAAAATTGGATTTTTTAGGGCTTGAAACTACCCGATTTGGGGATTTTGTTCAATTGAGCTTAATTTGATGAAATTGGCTTGTTAGATTGATTGATTTGATCATTATTTTATGTTATCTACCTTGTATAATGATTAATTGGTCAATTTGTTGAGTTTTGTGAAAGTGGATTTCTCAAAATTTGGGATTTTTGATTTAAACTCTATGCTTAAGCCAATTTTGTGATTTTAAAGTGCAATTGAACTTATTCTCACTGCATTAGAGCATGCATCATGTGTTGATATTGTTCATGCATCATATAAATTGTTATTTTCTATATATTTCTCTACTAACTTGCAGTTTGCCCTTGGTTTTTCTGTTTTTTTCGCTATCTCTGTTGTGTCTGTCCTTTTGATCCTTAGCATCATGGTTTGGAAGACTAGAGCCTATAGGACCTCCACCTTTACTTCTTCTCCCACCTTTGATAGTGAGAGGTTCCTTAGTGAGAAATACCAGGAAGATTATGAGAAGCTGAACCTTTGTAGGAATGTTTAGGCTGAGAGGAAGATTTTGTTAGATGACCTAGATGGTGAGATTAGGAGAAACTTTAACTGTAGGGGTTGGTTACCTTTCTTGGATGTTGATCATCCTCCTCCGGCTACCTTGATCAGAGAGTTCTACTCGAACCTTTCTGTCCACTCCTATGATTCCAACACTCTTGTGAGAAGTTGGATACGAGGTGATGAGTACACCATTACTCCTTCAGTAGTGGCTGCTGCTCTTGGGGTGCCACTGGTCCAGCATCCTGTTTATCCTTACGATGAGTTTCCACCTCTTGATGACATCATGTCATACATCATTAGTACTTCTATCCAGTGGGGTTCAGATCCTCGGATCACGTCTTAGTTCCCTATCGAGTGTTGTGCGTTTTTGTATGCCCTTGTCACAGACGCTCCTATGAGTTTTCTTCATCTTTTTATTCGTTCCTTGATTGAGGTTCATAGAAGTAGTTCTACTGCTCATGCCCTTTTCTTTCTGGTTTTTATTCATCGGATTCTTTTGCATTTAGGATTAGAGCAGTTTCCTACATCTGAGCCCGTTCATATCATAGCTTCTATAGGTGACACCTTTCTTCAGCAGAGGGCTACTCAGATGAGAGCAAGCTCTAAATGCCCTAGGGTTAAGTCTTTTGGTGCACCTCCTTCTCCTTCTACTATATGTGATACTTCTGTTGAGGCATCTGTCGATCCTGCTGCTGCTACTCCCCCACCTTCTACTTCGGATGATTCAGACATTCGTCGTATGTTGGAGACTGTTATGACCATTCAGGCCGCTCATTGTCAGCTTTTGGCGGACATGCTTGATGAGCTTCGTGCCTTGCGTGCAAATTTGGAGAGTTTTAGACGGTCGCCTCCGCCACCTCCTTTTGATGATGAGTGAGTGCCCTTTGGCAATTCGTCACAAAAAGGGGGAGTACATATGTGGAGGGGATTTTGTTGTTAGGGGGAGATTTTTTGATGTTTTGGAGCCGTGGAGCTTTTAGATTGTATCTAGGTGCTTCATTCTGTATTTACATTTTTGGCTCATGTTGTATTTTTTGTTTTTGATTGGGTTGTCCATGATAGGGGGAGATACTATGATGTATTTATATATGTTTCTTGTTTCACATTGCTCATTGATTTATATTTATGAGGTTATTCATGATATATGTCTTTATTTTGTGTTATATGAAATCAAGAAGTTATTTTGTGTTACTTGTATTTTCCATACATGCGTTTATGTGTTTGTTGAGTGTTTCAGGAATATACAGGTTGATTCAGTCGTGCTACTGTCTACTCTTGCAATCGATAGATAGTAGTTAGGTTGAATTTGTTTTGTTAGGCAATGTTTATGTAATGGGCTATTTTTTGTAACCTTTGAGCACTTTGTTTAGTTTGTGTTTTGTCACAGCTTGCCAAAGGGGGAGTTTGTTGGGTTCTAAGACTTTAGGTAAATGTATTAGAACTTTAATTTGTAATGTTGATAAATCATGATCAAAACGTTTAGTCTTGTTTTAGACTTGCTCAAAGTGTGTTTAAGTGTAAAGTTGGAATTGATTGTATTGCAGGATTTACTGTGTAAATCTGCTTGGCTTGATCGATTGAAAATTAGACTCGATCAATTGAAACTCATGCAGATTGTTTTTCTGCAGATTTTTCCAACTCAATACAAGCCCAATTTGATGTGTAGGGTTTTATGTTTTGTCTTAAGTATTAAAGGGAAAACCTTAGCCACGTTTTGGGGTTGCTCTTTTTGCTATGTGTGTGAATCTTTTGTGAGATCTAGAGGTGTTTGCCTTCACATACACTTAGGATTTCCAATCTCAAGATTGATGTCAAGAGCTTGGTGATCAATTCAATTGCAGATTCAAGAGCTTAATGATACACAAGTGGGAGTGCTTGTGCTTGCTGGGAATCCAAGAAAGAAGTAGTCCGTGGATCGGAGCTGTCACGTGGTCATGGTAGTAAGTTTCCGACTCGAGGTAGCAATAGGATGTTAGTGTAAATTTCAATTCTTTCATAGTGGATTCGTTTTACCTTGAGGATAGCTAGGTTAAATCCTCCACAGGTTTTTTATCGATTTGGTTTTCTTGGGTTATCATATCGTTGTGTTCTTTATTTTCTACACTTGTCAATGATATGATTTATATGTGTTAACCTAGATTTGCATAATTTACTTATGTTAATCACTTGGCTAAATAACTAGGTTAATTTGATTATGTTTTAAGGGGTCTAAAATCGTACAGTCCAGTTTACGTGCCCCTATAAAAGGAGACAACCATGGAACGATTACTTGAAATAGATGGTGCGATAGAGTTCTTTTTGATGACCGCCTCCATGAATGTCGATTGGGAAGGCAGCTCTACCAATATCGTAAGGGATAGACTTATTATCGTTGTAGCAAATGTGAACTGTTAGTTTGGAACTGACCTTAATTGTTTTGATATAAAATTAACATGGGATAAACTTCGGTCCCTTTAGGAAACTTGGGTCCGCACGACCCATTAGAGCATCCACAGCAGCTGTGGCAAAAATTATGTCATTTTGCCACATTAAAGACCTACTTTATTATTTTACCACATCATTTTACAACATCCCATTTATCAGATGTTTTATCATTCAATTCTATACATTAAAATAATATATTATCTTAGCCACCAACAACAAACAAATACCAATCACCAAGCAACAACATCCACCAACCACCACCACCACCACCCCACCATCACACACCCAGCAAGCCAGAAACCACCAACAAAACAGGAAAAAAAAAAAAAAAAAAAAAAAACACCAGCAAATACCAATCACCAAGCACAGCCACCACCCAAATGCCAAACCACCACCGATTCAACACCGATTCAGCACCGATTCAAACAAACAAATAGCCATCGATTCAAACAGAGAGGAGAGGGCCATCACCCCCACAGCCCACCACCACTGCCACTGTCACCGCCCATAGCCCACAGCCCACCTCCACCATCAGATCAACCCAAATTGCAGCAAAAAAAAAAAAAAAAAAACCCACAACCAGAGAGAGGCAGAGTGGCTGGAGCGTGGCTGAGCGTAACATCGATGGCGGCCTCGGGGTGAGATCGAGCATGGGTGGAGCGTGGGTGAGATCGAGTGGCTGGAGCGAGATTGAGCTTGGCGGAGCGAGCAGTCGTCGTCGGAACTACGCCGTCGTCGCTGACGGTAAACATCTGGGACTGGTCGAAGAGAGAGGGAACCAGAGAGTGAGAGAGGAGAAAAGAAAAAATGAAGAAGAGAGAGGGAACCGGAGAATGAGAGAGGAGAAAAGAAAGAAAATGAAGAGAGAGGAGAGAGAAAAGGGAATATAAAATAATAAAAATTTTACAACATTTATCCGTACCGTTGCAAATTTGCAACGGTACTGTTCATATGTGGTATAATTTTTGCCATTTGGAACATCTGATAAAGCTCCGTTTTTGTGTTTGGTGTGCTAAATGTGCCAAAAATTTGGCATTTGGTACATTTAGCACATCTGCTGTGGGTGCTCTTATGTGCCTCCCAAAAAGGTTAATCCTTCTACTGGAGAAATCAATATTGATGACTTTGCCTGGGATCTACTAGTGAGGGTTAGTCATATTTTCTTTTTTGTGAATGCTACTTTTTCATCATTGTCTGTTTGTTATCTTGATATGTTTGTTGCTTCTTTTTTTCTTTTTTTGTTTCCATGTTTTTTGCTTTGTATTCATGTTCATGCCTTGTTGAAAACAAATACAAAACTCAAACTCATGTGTGAATCCAAATCACACAATAGAAAAGAATAATATAAGTGAAAAAGTGAAGACGAAAAACTCTGCATTCTATATTTTATGGATGGTCCGTTCCTTGCTGTTCTTGTTTTGTGATTTGGTTGATGAGGAGATTATTTTTCTTTGCCAGATGATTTAAAGAGAGAGAGGGGCTCTAAAATAAGAGTGGTAGTCTGTTCGGCAAAAGATGTTGTCCCATTTCTATTCAAAATTATAATTTAGGTTATATATGTACAGATAGTTCTGGACGCTGAAATTTTTCGAAGGAAAAAAATGATTTCGCCAAACATGGTTTGTACGGTTTTTAACCGTACTCCACCATTGCTAGTGCCCAAGGAGTTGTATTTTTATTTTTTTGTTATAAATACCATAACTTTCTTACCAAAAAAATTTTGAATTAAAAAATAAGTTAACGTGTGTCATATGGGTTAAAAAAAGATGTCGTATAGGTTACAGTCTTCCCACTTCCATTTTCTTAAAAAAAGAATTATTAAAAAAATATAAAAAAAGATGCCATATGGGTTAGTCACTGTGTCTTGCCCAATAAGAAGAAAAACTGAAATAAAATGGGACAAACTTTTTAGGTTTGCACTAATGTAAAATTGGGAAAACTTTTCAGATTTGTGGGTGGAAGTAAAATAAAAGAAATGTTTTTATTGGATGATATGTATAAGAAATTTGTTCTTTGAGCTTTGACTGGAATAAAATGTCAAGACTATCAAAAACTTATCTTGAGAAAGAGAGAGACTTGAGATTTGAGAGGGAACGATGTTGCATTACCGAAGAAGTGTGGAAAGAGAACTGTGTAAAATTTAGGGTAAAATGCAAAATGACTCTCTAAATTTCTTCAGATTTCATTTCAGTTCTCTATTTTTGTTTCTGTTCAATTCTGTCCTTTAACTTTCAAGTTTATTCAATTAAGATTTTTTTATCAACTTTTGTTATATGTTATGGTTAATTTTTTTTCTTCAAAATTTTTAAACTAAAAAAATTTAATTAATAATTGAAAAATATTTTCTAGATTTTTCTTTTTCAAATAATTTTAACAAAAGTTAACGGAAATGCTTTAATTGAAAAAATCTGAAACTTAGATGAAATAAACGAAAGCAAAGTTAGATGATTGAAATGAAAGCAAAAAAAACAAAAGTACACATGTGTGAGTTATTGAGTGTGACAATTGCTATGAAAGTAAGAATGGTAAATGAATGACGTGTCTAGTCATTTGACATTTAGAGCTTCGTTTTTCAGTTTTTTTTTTAATTATTATTATTTTTTTTAATAAATAGTTTAAAGTTTAAAGTTAAATATCAAACTGCCATTAACTTAACTTTGTACACATGACATGAGCAGTAAGTGACCATTGATGGTTTTTGTTTTTATCCTTTACCCAAAGTATATAACCATATATCATGTCTAGTCAAAATAAAATGTATGATAAATCATTGTTGACAAAAATTCACTTAGGTCTATTATTAAAGCTTATACAAATATATAATATATCATATAAATAACCAAATATAAGGTATACATGGTTATTGGATTATTACTTTTTTTTTTTTTTTTTTGTACTTATTTAATGTGTATTCACTTAAACCTTTCTTTTAGCAATTATATTTATAGATATATATATATATATATATATATATGTGTGTGTGTGTGTGTGTGTGTGTGGATTTTACTAACGTGAGGGCACACAATAGTATAACATTTTTGAAAAAAGTTTTTGTAAGGACACGATTTGGAACAACCCAAAACGATACTGGGTTCGCACGTAAAAAGGCCCAGACAATATCATTTATAGAGCGTGGGTTTGAAAAGCTAGGCCTTGATCACAAGTCGGTGGTATTCCGTGGTGTTCATACATAAATAAAACGTGTACGCTCTAGGAGTTTTTCTCCTAGAGGTGGACTGGGAGGCTCTGGTTTTGGCCATTTTTCCCAGCCTCCCCTTTGGTGCGTTAACCTTCACATTATATAGCCCTTCTTGGTTGATCTTAGCCCTCCACTTGTTGGTCCGGCAAGTGCTAACTTCTGTACCCGTCCCATCGACTGTCCCATCTTGCTTTCTGTTAGTTGCGATGATCGAAGTCACCCTGACCAGGCGTCTTCTCTCATTAACACGGTCAGGACGCTGGTGGGTGCATTTAATGTGGAGAGGACGTATTTATCCTGAACCAGTTTCGCACCGTACCTCCAACGTGGGTCCCATTCTACTCGTATCTCCTTCTGGGGGCTTTTTGGGGATAGCCATCATCGAGACGTTGCTATTCCCCTTGAAGTCCTGTAGTGCCGAGGACAGGGTCACCCTCGGTTGTTCCACTAGACACATCGGCCTTTCCCCATTTGTCCTCGGCACATACCCTCCTCGGCATGGACCCTGAGCCCTAATAGAACGTGGGCCGGATCATAAGCTCTCCGGCCCCACAATAGCCCCTCAAAATCCTGCTATCCGACTCTTCAGACGGATAGGAGGCTTTTGATGACATCGGATATCTGTCAACGCTTGTCAATCCTTGTCACTTATTGGTTCCCAAGACTTTTCATCTGCCCGAGACACGTTCCTGGTGCAGTTGGAAGGTGAGACGTGGCCTCATTAAATGCGGGCGGCTCTGTGTTTCCCACGTTCAACGGCATGATGAAAATCAAACGGTGGTAATTCCTTGGTCTTTATGGGCGGGAAAATTTGTGCAGTTACCCTAGAAAGTATAAATGATTTTTTGGAATGGATCTGCCTCTTCAGTTTTGCACTTAAGAGTTCCAGCGCGTATACCCTGGGTTCATCTGAACTTTTGCCCAAACTCAAGTCTATCTCCAGCACAAAAAGCCTGTCTGAAGCGTCTTTCCTCTTTTATGTAAGTTCCCTACCTCCATTAACTCGTTCTTTTCTCTTTTCTGGGTTTATCTTTTCTCTGGTTCCTTTCCTTCTCCCGTTGCTGGTTGAGTTTGTTTAGTAAATCATAGAAATGGTTAAATCGAGACTAAGAAAATTAGTCGATACTGAAGAGGCGATGAACAAGTTCATCGCCGATTACAAAATTCCTCCCAACGTAAGTCTGAGGCATTGTAAGATGGGGGAGTGGCATTATAAGAGAGAAACGGGTGAGGTAGTAATTCCCGTCCTCGCCTTTGTAGAGGGGGGTATGAGAATCCCTATGGGGCCAGTAACGAGGGGTTACCTCAGGCACTTCCGATTAGCCCCCACCCAGTGCGCCGGTAACATGTTTAGGATTCTGGGTTGCGTGGATGCATTAAATGAAAAGATGGGGCTAAGACTGACCCACCATGACGTGAATTGGTGCTATAACCTCCAAAATTTGAAGGGGAAATCATTCTACATGAAGACGAGAGACGAAAGGGTTCGACTAATCCAGTGCCTTCCCGATTCCAACAAGGGATTAAACAAGGATTTCCTTATCGTCTCCGGTGAATGGCATGATGGCAATCCGTGCCCCATGGTAGAAGGAGAACCAGGTGGGGTATAAGGAATGGAAGGGCACTGACCCTTTGCACCATTTTTAATCTGATGTGGCTCGGTAACTAACCATGCATATACTTTTTCTTTTGTAGATCCACACGCTTATAAACGGCATTTTCACTTAGTTAACCGGGTGGACTTGGAGATTGTTCTACATGCGGCGGTTTTCGTAAATGACGGAGATGGTCAAGTCCGAGCCGCTCACAAAATATTAGGGTACCCTCCTGTTCAAAAGTCATTTGGCGACCCTAGGCACGTGATCAGCGCCAACCGTCCTCAGCTTCCAAAAATCACCGTGGTCGAGACAGGATTTCTAATCTTCGAAATACCATCTGTCCCAGAGAGCATCCCACCGGTGGGCCCCTACTTGTCTCACCAAGTAGCGGAGGACGAAGGCGAGTTAGATCGGTCCGAGGAAGGGTTTGGGGTATTTGACCTAACCAGCCAATCCGAGGATCCTTTTGGTGATTTAGGTGACCCAGCTTTGTCCGAGGCGGAACTATCATCAGTAGGCACATCTTCACAAGCCGAGATGGGACTCAAGAGAATGCCCCAGCCCAGCCTATTCGAACTCCTCGAGGGTCAACCGGGGGAGGGTGCGCAGGGAACGCCGCAATCTAATGTTCCGCCCCCACCACCTCAACCCCAGACCATCCAAACTAGGTCGTCCTCCACCAAGTCACAACCACAATCCCCCCGCTCCAAACTTCCTGCTCCTTCCCAAACAGCTCTGCCTCCTCGGCCGGAAGGCACTGATTCAAAGAGAAAGAGGAGCCCCAAGGGCAAGGAGACCATGGATAGGGGAAAATCCCAACCTTCTAAGGAGAGGGAGAAAGCCCCTCGTACGAAACAACTGAAGATTGGGCACCAAAGTAAGGGTAAAGAAACTGAGTCCCAATCTTCCCAAAGCAAGGGAAAGGAGATCGAGGCCCAATCCTCGCCAAGCGCCTGGCTTCCCGCTCCAATGCTCCACGGGGGTCCATTGCTAGAGACCGCGTCCATGAGGGACCTTGGAGATGGCGAGGGTGGTTATATGGCAGACGTACTAGGGAGAGCCATGCTGCTTCCCACCGACATGGATGGGCTGAAGAAAATGAGGATGCAAGAGGTCTTCCTCAGTACGAAGAGGTACTTGGGCATGGTAAGGCTCTTGAAACCTAGAACTTTGTTAACTCCCACTCCCGGTTTGTCATTTACGATGTATTTATCTCCCTTGATAGGCTCTCCAGGCCACCTATAGGATGGAGGAAGAGGTGAACAATCAGAGTAAGGCGGCCGAGAGTGAACGCTCCAAGCGCTTAGTGGCCACACGGACTCTCAAAGCTTCTGAGGACGACCTCGCCAAG
This sequence comes from Quercus tomentella, assembly GCA_028535165.1. Taxonomy (NCBI): domain Eukaryota; kingdom Viridiplantae; phylum Streptophyta; class Magnoliopsida; order Fagales; family Fagaceae; genus Quercus; species Quercus tomentella. The sequence goes on along the minus strand of JAPQVY010000133.1, from coordinate 53,154,752 downwards.
ACCAAGACTGCCCTAACAGAGGCGATCCGAGCAAGGGACAGCGCCTCGGTGGGTTTAGCCAGCGCCCAAAAACAAGCTGAGGACCAAACAAAACGTTTGCGAGATGTCGAGGATCAGTTGCAAATAGCTAAAGAGCTACTCAAGGACTTAAATAAAAGACTGTCCACAGCAGAGCATGAAATAGGTGTGGCGGAGTATGCCCGTGACGAGGCCATAAGGGCCAAGCAAGAGGCCGAGTTTGCCAGAAACGAGGCTGAGGCTACAAAGGAAACGGCCGAGGATGATGGTTATAATGCGGGGGTAGCTGAAACCCAAGCCATCCTTAAAGCCCAGATTCCTGGAGTATGTAGGCTTTACTGCTCCCAGGTTTGGGAAGAGGCCTTGAAGCGGGCTGGGGTGAATGCTTCATCTGACTTGTGGAAAGCGGAGAACATATTCTACCCTACAGCCATCCACGAGGCCACCTCCACCAACTCCGCAGCTGTGAGCGACCAACATGAGAAAGGGGTCACTCAATCGGAAACCGTACGGGTCAGCGCTTCTCCTGCGGAGCCACTCAAAGAGGGAGAGCTTCAGGATGTGATAGAAGCATCTCAGCATACGGATCCCGAGGTACCCAAAGAGGTTGCTGAGCCCGTGCTTGGCACTCAGATGCCTAACGCCGAGGAGCCAGCCATACTTGCCCAGCCCCTACAGATGATTCCCCTTGCTGTGGTCCCCAAGAGTACCGACACTGATCCTACTCAGTCTTCCCCATAAGGGACTGTCCTCCAGGGCACCGAAGCTGATCTCGTTCCTCCTTCCCAGGACGTGGCCGATGCAAAGTTAAAGAAGAGAAACCCCGGCCAGGCTTCGTATTTGTTTTTAGTTTAACAATTAACTTGTTTCTTTTTCATTTTGAAAACTTTGTAATCTGCTAGTAGTTTGAACCTATTGAACACGTATATGAAATTCTTTTCTTCCTTTTTCCTTTTGGTTACTGGTTAGTTGCCCTTGTTGATACTTACTATTATTTATGAATTTTGAACTAATTATCTTAACATGTATGAATAGTTGTGCATGCGATATATTTAGAATCATATTTCAAAACACTAGCTTACCTGCACCTATAGAGTTTTGAACCCATGTCTGATCCTCATTCAATGGAGGTAGTCACGTGTAGTGTTAGGTCCTGCTTAGTATCTAGGTTTCTTTAAAGTAGTTGGTTTCCCCGTAGGTTTGAGTCCGAGGACCATGCAATACCTTGGTTCTGTCCAAAACTTGATTTTGATAAGTAGTTGGTTTCCCCATAGGTTTGAGTCCGAGGACCATGCAATACCTTGGTTCTGTCCAAAACTTGATTTTGATAAGTAGTTGGTTTCCCCATAGGTTTGAGTCCGAGGACCATGCAATACCTTGATTCTGTCCAAAACTTGATTTCGAGAAGTAGTTGGGGGAATTAACCTCTCGGTTATGGCACGGGACCTTGGTTTACGGGGAATTAGCTCTTCGGCCAAGCCCCTAGAACCCTCCATGCTGCTGACGCTACGAAGCGCAGCCCCTAATAAAGAAACATAGCCCCTGGTGGAACTTTACGCTAAAACAATACAACCGGCTGTTTAGAAGTGACAAGGGGATTGTTTCGACCTACCGCCTGTGCCAACACACAAGCCTTCCCCACAGACGGCGCCAATTGTAAGGACACGATTTGGAACGACCCAAAACGATACTGGGTTCGTACGTAAAAAGGCCCAAACAATATCATTTATAGAGCGTGGGTTTGAAAGGCTAGGCTTTGATCACAAGTCGGTGGTATTCCGTGGTGTTCATACATAAATAAAACGTGTACGCTCTGGGAGTTTTTCTCCTAGAGGTGGGCTGGGAGGCTCTGGTTTTGGCCATTTTTCCCAGCCTCCCCTTTGGTGCGTTAACCTTCACATTATATAGCCCTTCTTGGTTGATCTTAGTCCTCCACTTGTTGGTCCGGCAGGTGCTAACTTCTGTACCCGTCCCATCGACTGTCCCATCTTGCTTTCTGTTAGTTGCGATGATCGAAGTCACCCTGACCAGGCGTCTTCTCTCATTAACACGGTCAGGATGCTGGTGGGTGCATTTAATGCGGAGATGACGTATTTATCCTGAACCAGTTTCGCACCATACCTCCAACGTGGGTCCCATTCTACTCGTATCTCTTTCTGGGGGCTTTTTGGGGATAGCCATCATCAAGACGTTGCTATTCCCCTTGAAGTCCTGTAGTGCCGAGGACAGGGTCATCCTCGGCTGTTCCACTAGACACACCGGCCTTTCCCCATTTGTCCTCGGCACATACCCTCCTCGGCATGGACCCTGAGCCCTAATAGAGTGTGGGCCGGATCATAAGCTCCCCGGCCCCACAGTTTTATTGGGAATTAAAAAAGTTTTGATAGCTTTTTCAATTCCGGATAAAATTTTTCTAAAAACGGATTAGGTATACATGGTTATTGGATTATTACTTTTTTTTTTTTTGTACTTATTTAATGCGTATTCGCTTAAACCTTTCTTTTAGCAATTATATACATATATAGATTTTACTAACGTGTGCCCAGGGCCGGCCCTAGGCTTAGGCCAATTAGGCCATTGCCTAGGGCCTCCTTACTAAAGAAGGCCCCAAATTTGGGGGCAAATTTTTATTTATTTTTTATATATTAATATTTTTGGGTGATATTAAAACATTTTAGTTTACATTTTTTTTTTTTTTACTATTAAGAAGACTCAAAGAATTAAGTAATGCTAGAGATAAAGATAAGACAAATTTAAATAAATAGGTCTTACAAATAGACGTGTTACTAATTACAAGTAATTCAAATAGGAAAATGTTAAAAATACTATAAATTTTACTACATAACTTTTATTTATTTAATTATTTTTATACAAGATAAAAATTCTACTCTAACCTAATCGAAGTGTATATGTGTGCAAAACTATCTTCTAGAAACTTAAATCTCGGTCATTGCCCCCCACACCCAACAAAAACTTATACTTGTAGAGTGATCACTGCACCAAGGGTGCGTGATGATCTTCATAACTTTTATAATTTGATGTAACAATGAATATGATAGGTAGATTTCAACAAACTATTGAATGTATTTTTGAATGAATATTTGTGATTGGTGATATATCTTTGTAATTCTTATGTTGTAAATTTTATAATATTTCTAGTATTTTTGTAAGCCTCATGTCACTAATCACATTCATTACAACACTAGTTTGTAGTAAAATTTGTTATAACTTTAGCATTTTCTCAAAAAAAAAAAAATCATATTAAAAATTTAAAAAATTGTTATATAAAATGCTAGTTAAATATTATTTAAGTGATAACATAAAAGCCCCATTTGAAAATTTCGCCTTAGGCCTCTGAAATGCTTGGGCCGGCCCTGCGTGTGCCCTAAGGGCACACAATAGTATAACATTTTTGAAAAAGGTTTTATTGGAAATTAAAAAAGTTTTGATAGCTTTTTCAATTCCCGATAAAATTTTTCTAAAAACGGATTTGTTAATTTTTGCTAAGAATTTGATATGATAATTTATTAATTTCTCTCTCTTATAGAACACGAGTTACTTTTTAACTTGTTTTTGGACATATTTAATTCCGATAGTTTTTTTCTTTTTTTGAATTTTGTATATATATAATATTATTTTAGGAAATTCCTGATTTTGTCCGGTAAGTGGATATGTCACTTCTTACCTTTTTTTTTTTTTTTTTTTTTTTTTTTTTTTTTTTTTCAGACTTTTGGGGCAAAGACCTACCTTTATCTTAGTGTGTTTCAGTTCATTAGCTGCATCATTGCCCAAAAGTCTTTTGAGTTTTCAACCATTTGACTCCCTCGTTGAACAACCTATTAATACATATTTCTACTCCACCCTTAAAAGTCTTTCATTGTACATAAGAAGTAGTGTCCTAGACATCTGACACTTATGTACACGAAAAGAAGCAATGTGACATGATTGAACTAGAAGGCCAAAGCTAACACCTTTGGTTTGTTGTAGCTGGGGAAGTGAAGAGAAAAGAAAGGAGATAGAAAATTAGCTTCTTTAGAGTGTTTACATTACTCATGCAAAAAAATTCATCTTTTTTTTTTTTTTTTTTGCAGGAAAGTATTACTTGTAGTGCTCGTTTCTCATTCTTATTACTTTCTCTTTTTGATAAACATTCTTATTACTTTCTCTATCTACACCATATGGATGTTTGCTTATCAATGGCAGTTTTTTTGTTTAATATATATCTTTTCTTATGTGAAACCGTGAGTATTGGTATTTTTTTTTAGAAACATGTGAAAACGTGAAAGGTTATAATGATATGTTATAAACCCTACTTGGAACGTTGCTATTTTGTAACTACTACCAAAAAGATAGAATATTGTTTCTCTAACTTACTATATAGGTTACAGAATACAATGGAATTGAAAAGTTAAAATATTACTGAAACATTGCTTTTTATTCCACCAAATGAAAAGGCTCAATGTTTCAGTATTTTTAAAAGTAAATGTGGCGCAAATTTATGTAGCTATGTGGCGCAATGAGGCACGGTCAACAAAAAATCAAATGTTTCGTCTATTAAGAACGATTAGAGCAGCAATTAAGATGAAATTGAAACAATGGAGTGAAAGGAATTGTTTTTCACTAGTCTGTGTTTAGTTTCGTCGATCTCTTTCTCTTCCTCAGTCTCCACATAGCAAGCAAGTCTTCTGGTTGATCAAACTTTAAAGTTTAAAGGAATTGTAATATTGTCTTCTACCCAGATCTAAGAAAGAAGAAGAAAAAAAAAACTTTACCGGTGGTACTTCCAACGATTTGATGGTAACGGTGTTGATGACACTTAGATTTCTCTTCCTCAATCTCAATTCCTGTGCGTGTTGATGGCACTTAGATTTCTCTCCCTCAATCTCAATTCCTGTGCACCTTACGGACTATATCTATGTCTCTCTCTATCTTTGTCTCTCTATTTCTCTGTATCTGTCTCTCTCTATCTCCGTATCTCAATTCCTCTATGGACCTTTCGCTCGTATTTAATTTTAACCAGTCAATTTTTTTTTTTTTTTTTTTTAATTGGGAAACTATTAAAACAGTGTTTTGTCACTGCGGAAACAACATAATTTATCGCTTTTAAATTGCAAGCGTGGCAGAATTTTAGATGGGCATTTTTCCTACATGGCAGCACCTCCTTAATTGCAGGAAAAGGCTTCTGCTATTATATATAGTATATGATATATATATGTGTGTGTGTGTGTGTGTGTGTGTGTGTGTGTGTGTGTGTGTGTGTGTGTGTGTGTGTGCGTGTGTGAGAGAGAGAGAGAGAGAGAGAGAGATAGGTTCAAGTTACACCTATTGTAACTCTATAAAAGTTACACATTTTTTAAACCATTAATTTCCATTAGATCTAATGGTTAAAAACACACTAGTGTCATGTCAAATTTAATATCATTAACTCATTAAATTTTCTTCTAAAAATTAACAAAAAGTCATTAAAGTCTTTCACCTTCCACGTTGTCTTCTTCTTCTACCTCTCTCTCTCATTTGCGACATGAACTCCTCCAATGAACCAAATAAATCGACAAGGGAATCGATACATTGTACTTTTATTGTGGTACCAGCAGATCTGAAAACATGCAACATTTAGAAGATCCTTTTAAAAGACTTATTAGAAGTACCAGCTATCCAAATCCCAAATTTAACATCCTCTAACATGCAACAACCACTAGACTGCAACATCTTCTCTACAGTATATTCATAGGGGATTTTGGGTGGAGGGCATAACTTCTCTATTAGAAATACTAAAGAGTCAACAAACAGTATGAGCCCATCACAACAAAATAAAGTTAATAAATAAGTTAGTCTGCTAATGTAGTGAAGGTTGTTTATTACTCATGTAGTGAAGGTTGTCTTCTTCTTCTACCTCTCTCTCTCTCATCTGCGACATGAACTCCTCCAATGAACCAAATAAATCGACAAGGGAATTGATACATTGTACTTTTATTGTGATACAAGCAGCAGATTTGAAAACATGCAACATTTAGAAGATCCTTTTAAAAGACTTATTAGAAGTACCAGCTATCCAAATCCCAGATTTAACATCCTCTAACATGCAACAACCACTAGACTGCAACATCTTCTCTACAGTATATTCATAGGGGATTTTAGGTGGAGGGCATAACTTCTCTATTAGGAATACTAAAGAGTCAACAAACAGTATGAGCCCATCACAACAAAATAAAGTTAATAAATCAGTTAGTCTGCTAATGTAGTGAAGGTTGTTTATTACTCATATCTGTTTGCTTCAGGAGAATTGTCAAATAACAAATTAATTCAATCGTTTCCTATTCCCATGAAATCTATTTACACAAGTGCATATCATTCACATCTAATTGAAAAGATGAAAAATACTAATGCCTTATCACTTGTCGAGTTATTTGGTTCCATTAGAGGAGTTCTTGGACGTCCTGGCATATGAGAGAGAAGAAGAACACAACAGTGGAGGGTAAGAGTTTAATGACCTTTTGTTTATTTCTAGAAGAGAATTTAATGACTTAATAATAGTAAATTTGACATGGCACTAGTGTGTTTTTAACCATTAGATCTAATGGAAATCAATGGTTTAAAAAAGGTGTAACTTAAATCCATCGTTACACCACTCAATATTTTTTAATTGGATGTAAATTTTGACAAATCTACCGTTAGATTACATTATCTTTGTATATTCTTCATGCTTGCAAAATTTCAAGGTAATCAAAGATTAATAGCCATGTCATCAAACAATTTTTTAAATTCAAGTTTTTGTAGTTTAAAATAATGCATAAAAGATGAGTTTACAGATCAAATGGTAAATAACATCCAATTGACATGAAAATTGACATGATTGTTAAGAACATATAATTCAATGGTGGGATTTTCAAAATATGAATTTTATAACAAGTTATTGGGTGGTGTAATACTGCTTAAAATTACACCAAATGTAACTTAAACCCAATTTATATATATATATATATATATATATATATATAGACAAAACTTAGGTACAGTACCTTAAGTACTTTATCTTTAAGTCCTCCTAAAATTCAACCATGTAGTTACTTAATTAAAAAATACACTTTTCATCTCATGAGAAAAAATTCACATGACAGAATCTTAAAAGAGAAACCTAAAGAATAGCACCTAAGTACTATACAAGTCTCTGTGTGTGTGTGTGTGTATATATATATATATATAAGTGTGTGTATATTAAAAAAAAATGCAGTAAAAAATGGATCAAACCAGTTGAATGGATCCAAAACTCCAAACTCCATACATTGACATGAACAGCCCACAAAAAAGTGGGCCGGAAATTAAACTATTGCTATTGGGCCGTAGTTGAGGGCGGGAATGAATAAAAATTGCAACTCACAAACCACAAGAACCAGAAAAAAGAAAAAAAGAAAAAGAGGAAGATATATATATATATAAATAAATAAAAGAGGGCAGAAGAAGAGGCAAAAAGGACAAAGACCTTAGTAACATATGTCGTCGGAAACAGAAGAAACGGCGATGGCGTCGTTGGGTATGAAGAAAAGGAAAAAGTATTGGTCTCAGTCTCAGTCTCAGTCTCCGTCTCCGATGATCATGACTACTATCCATCAGTTGCAAGTGTAGACAGCAGCTCAATTGAATCAACCTATATATTTCCTGAAACACTAAACAAGACGCATAACCACATTGTGTGGAAAGAAAACAGGAAAACAGGAAAACAACAAATATGCAAACTAACTCTCCCCCTAAGTTAGATACACCAAAAAATTAATTTTCTCCCCTTTTCAAAAATAATTTCAACTCCCCCTAAACAGAACATTCTTGTATTTTCCACACATATTCCCACATTTCAAACAAATCTTCCCCTTTTTGTCACGTATTGACAAAGACTACTCATACAAAGAATAAACAGACAACATACACAACAAAAGGTAAGAGAAAATAGAGAATAAAGGGAACATAAAACAATTCAACTCTATAGGAAATAGAGACAACTCCCCCTATGAAAAACAAAGGTTAAAAACAAGTTTCTCCCCCTATAAAAATAGGAAACACAAAACAAGTGTTGGGAAACAACAGTTTTGGGGAAAATTTAGGAGGTAGGGAAAAGAAAAACACACAAACCTAACTTTAAAAAAATTAAGTTGAGGATACACATGAAGAAAAATATTTTCTCTTTCAATAAATGCAAACTTGACACTATGTGACCCATAAACAGTTGCATGAGTAGAGAAAATATTTGCACATTGATTATCCATCATATCTCTTAAAAATATTTTATGTAGTTCACACATAAAAATAGCATATACTAAAAAGTACATAACTCAAAAATTAATCAATCAATTTTTAAATCAAGTTAAGTACCCAATTTAGCAAAGTGTATGCATGTTATGTGTGAAAACAATGAGAGATATGACTGCAAAACTGCAAGATGGATACAAAAAATCAATGTAATGCATGTGAATCCTAAACATAAATGATGCATAAAAAAAATTGGTCAAATACTTAAAAACTGAAATTTTTCAGTTTCGATCGATCGAGCATCGATCGAATGCCAATCGAGTCAGGCAAATTCAAACCAAAATTTTTATCGCAATTTCGATCGGTAGAGAGACAGTTTTGGTCGATCGAAAATCTGGAAAAATCAATTTTTTGAAAAACAGAGCATTTTAATGCAGAAACTCCTCAAAACACAATATTTCATGAATGAAATGCATGAGTATGAGATTAAAAGTTTTTCAAAAACACTTGAATTCAACCCAGATCTTCCAAAAACAAGTTTTTCAACCAATTTGTCTCCAAAGCTCAAACATTAAAGACATTTTGCATCAAAATCCAGGAACATGTAATCTTGGATGGCCACAACAAGATCACACACAATATAATGTACCAAGTTTAGTAAAGAGTAACTTGTGTAGTGTGTGCAACTAGCAAAAACTTGAAAAACATGTGAGGTGATATGTAAATGGAAATCAAGCACAATTTCTACAAAATTCATCACATAAATTTGAAAGAGACTATCACCTAAAGAGTTACATCATATAACTCCCACATCTCCTAGAAAACAAGCTTGCAATCATGTAAGTTTCTTGATTTGCCTCATATTGTACACACTAATTTTTATTTGATCAGAAACTTATTAAAATAGCCAGGATAATGTACACTCCAATTTTATTTGTTTGATTTAACATTTAAACCGAGGCTACACCTTATGTTCTTTTTGTGCATGTGCTATACTTTCTCGAGCACAAAATCTTACGATATGCACTAAGGTGTTCATGATTGGCTAGTGAACAGTGGTGAGATGGTTATTTATGCATTTCTCAAAAGGTTCAAGTCCAACAGTCAAAGACATGTGACTTCAAGATCAAGACAAAGTGATCAAAACCATAAACATCTCCCACACAACATGCACTACAAGGCTCAAACTAGTAAAGTGCAATAAAAGAAGCTCATCCAAGATAAACAAGGTACATAAACATGTTATATAAAGATAATATGGCCAATCCTTGATTATAAATCCAAGATGTGAAATACAAAACACAAAAAACTTTTTGGAAAAAAAAAATTGACCAAAAACAAAAAGCATACATTATGCTAAATGAACAATGCAAATGCAATGCATGACAGTGCTTAACTAAGCTATAGAAGGTACACAAACAAGAAATATCAATTTCTTAATTAACCCATGAGTAAATGTACAAACTAGTACATACTCATACAAAATCAAAAATAGCTTAGCACATATATAACACATTCTATTCAAGTTTCTCCACAATGTCAAGCATGTTCTAATTCAAAAGAGAGATATCATAATTCATGTAATCCTTAAGAAAAATAAAACAACCAAAAACAGAAACAAGACATGTCCACAAACAATTGAAAGAATTAAATTAGGGACAAGTCAGCAACACTCACTTTAGAGAATTTTTTCTCACCCATATAGCACGAGTCTTCTTATAGCACGAGTCTTCGGCTTTGTAGGTGAAAATCCATGAGAAGCAAAGTGTATTTGAGAGATTACACCAATCTTCTGAGAAAGACTAAAATCCTGCAAATTCCTTTCATAAGCCAACAAGCTTAAATTTTTCAAAAGAATATAAAACAATTTGTATGGACTTATGGCAGGAGAAATATCATCACAAATCCTAGACTGAAACACAGAATACCTAAATTTCAGTTTATGACAATTAGGACGAATGTGACCGGAGACACCACAAAAGTGACAAACAAGAACAAATTTAGAAACATCAGTATTCCTAACAGCAAATCTAGTCTCAGATTTTGGTTTTTGCCTCAACAAAGAACAATTTGGTCTAATATGACCAACAACACCACAAAGGTGATAGGTAGGTACAAAAATAGATTTATTATGCTCTCTAACAGTAAGTTTAGACTTAGGTTTAGAAACTTCAGCGTCTACATTAAAACTTTTACCTTTGTCTAACCTAGCAAAATAAGCTTTTTATTTATTATTCCTCTTAAAATGAGGGATATAAACTTTCTCAGTTTTAGGCTTAAGAGAAACAGAAACACTTCTGTTATCAACAGCAGGCTTGGTAGTAGTCAAATTTTCAATTTTAGCTTTAGATTCAACTAACTCTTGTTCCAAGCTTTTCATCTTCTCATCTTGAGAGGAAATTTGATTTCTCAAAAATTCATTCGTTTTATTAGATTCATCTAATCTAACAACCAATTCCTCTTTTTCAAGATTAGCCAATTTTAACTCTTCCTTGAATTTCTTAGCAATTTTCATAGATTTCAATAATTCCTTACGAAGAGTTTCATAGGCATCAATAAAATCAACAGAAGTATGAATAGAAACATGATCAGAAAGACACTTCAAATTATCCATGACAACAGGGGTCAAGGATCAACTCTTAGATCAGAAGATCTAAAACAAAAGAGCTACCCGCTCTAATACCACTTGAACGTTTTTAGACCCCTTAAAACACAACTTAATTAACCTAGTAAATTAGCCAAGTAATTACTTAGTCTAAGTTTCAGATCTAGGTTAACACAATCAAATAATCATATCATGCAAAGCAGCGAAAAAATAAATAACACAATGATATGATGACCCAGGAAACCACACCGGTAAAAACCTAGGAAGGATTTAACCTAGCAATCCTCAAGGTAAACCTGAATCCACTATGAAAGAATCGAAGTTTTATAATAGAACTTAGACCACTAACATCCTATGCTACCCACCAGTAGAAACTTACTGACACGACCACATGCAAGCTCCGAGACCACGGACTCCTTCTTTCTTGGATTCTCCAACAAGTACAAGTATGCCCGCTTGTGTATCTTTAAGCTTTTATGGCAACAACTGAATGATCATCAAGCTCTTGAAGAAATCTCCTTCTTGACAATCCTAAGCTTGTGTGAAGGAAAGCTCCTCTCAGATCTCACAAGAGATTCACACAAACAGCAATATGAGTAACAGAAAAACGTGACTAGGGTTTGCCTTTTATACCTAGGGCAAAACATAAAACCCTAAACGTTTTAATGAGCTAAGGCTGAGTTGGAATTCTGCAGAAAAACGCATTCTGCCCGAGATTCGATCGATCGAGCTTGTTCTTCGATCGATCAAGCCAGGCCGAAATGCACTAATACTTCTGCAACAGCTCGATTCCAACTTTACATAAAAAACACAACTTTGAGCAATTCTAAACAAGACTAAACAACCTATTTTGATCATGGTTTGCCAACAATACACATTAGAGTTCTAAATACATTAGTTCCTAAGTCTTTAGAACCTAACAAAAATATCATGTTGATCCTCACAGCAATTCTCTATTTGCAGCTTATAAACCTGCTGAAGATGGAAAATAAGAAGATGATAGCATGCTTATTCAAATGCTTTGCAAACGAAACAATGCTACTAAACAAAATGCATCAAAGAAGAAGAAAAATTGAAGAAGGAAAAATAGCAACTACATAATTCAATTTAATTTTCAATTTTTGTTTTCCCTCCTACCTATTCTACTATTTTTAAAAAGGGATTGAAATTGTGGAACTTTGAAATCTGAAATTGTAATGTTCTGTTTACAAAGTTGATTATTTCATAGATTTTAGTCAATATTTCACTCTATCTGCATAATTACCAAGGTTAGCTACTTTAAACTTTTATTTTAATGGTAGACAATTGTAGAAAATGTATTTTGTTGTAATTTTATGGTTGTTGATGGGTGAATTTTCAATAATAAAACAATGAATGTGATTGCTATTAAGTTGACAGGTTTTTAGTGGTATCATCTTAATATCTTTTGGTTAATTTTTTGTTTATAGTTTGAGAAATTTCTATTGCTATGACAGCCTTGCAACTTTTCTTTGATGATAACTTCATATTATCCAACCAACTGATGTGAATGCTCTTAGGGTGTGTATGTGTTGATCATCCTTATGTTTGGTTTATTGTTTTACTATGAAGTTGCAATTAAATAATGTGCCAAGAAAAAGACATATTTTAAAACTTGAAAAAAGCAAAGTCACCATCAATTATTGTTCTTATTATCACAATTTGTTTGTCACTGGTGAATAATTATTTGAGGATTTACAGACAACTCAGCCAACCTTAACTAACATACATAGATGGTTACAAATTAAAGAATGACAATATATACTACCTTTTCTAAATTTTTTTTTACCTTACATCTTTCCTTTTCCCCCTTTTATGTACCAACTTTAGGCCCATACTTTCGGGTGAGAGAAGTTTCGGGGCAATGCAAGATGGACTCAAGGGACTCCTTATGCTGACACTTAATTGAGATGGCCGGTACAAGTCATATCCCATGAGGAAGTACTCCAATGGTATTAACATAGCATGGGGATGCTCCTCTGTCACCATTGACCCACTTGCCTGAACCTGTATGTCCCCATATTCATAACAGCTTAATGTATATAGTTTTAGGTATTGGACACTATATGCTTAAATATAGTACGTTATTAAAGTTTGAATATATGTAATAGAAGTATGATAAGTTTATGTTAGATGCAAAGTTCATTAATATGTAAAACGATCCCGCGCATTGCGCGGGTTAAACACTAGTACTATATATAATAGCAGAAGCCTTTAAGGAGGTGTTGCCACGTTAAGAAAAAAGGCCCCTTAAAATTCTGCCACGTTTAAGTTAAAAAACGATAAATTACATTGATTGGCAATCTACACACCATTTAAAATCCTCTCATTATAAATAACCAAAAAAAAAAAAAAAAAAAAAACCTGGTTAAAATTAAAGAGTACACATAAATAGAAATAGTGTACGTTTTTAGATCCCTTAAAACACAATTGGATTAACCTAGTTAATTAGCCAAGTTATTACTTAGTCCAAATTCCAGATCTAGGTTATCACAATCAAACAATCATATCATGCATAGTACCGAAAATATAAATAACATAATGATATGATGACCCAGGAAACCAAACCGGTAAAAATCTGGGGATGATTTAACCTAGCTATCCTCAAGGTAAAAAGCAAATCCACTAGAAAGAATCGAAGTTTTACAATAGCGACTTAGACCACTAACATCCTATTGCTACCCACCAGTAGAAACTTACTAACACGACCACGTGCAAGCTCCGAGACCACGGACTCCTTCTTTCTTTGGCCTTTGCAAAACACAAACACCCACGTTTGTGACTTTGATATCCCACTCAAAAGTTTAGCAACACAAACTCTCATGTTTGTGACTCCAAGACCACCCTTGAAGGTTTAGATCATCAGCACCTTTGATGACTAGAGAAGGCAGCAACTTCTACAATACCAGATCTTGAGATTCTTCAAGTAATAACATCGGTAGAAGACATGAGAGAGCTTTTTAGGAACAAAACCCTAAATACAAAAGACGCACACTCTTCTCTCTCTAAAAAGCCATATAAAAACGTGCTTAGGGTTTCCTTTATATATTGGGAGAAGTAGATTAGAAACCCTAATCCTTAATAGGCTTGAACTGCTGTTTGGGCTTAATTAAAATTTTGCAGATACGACTTTCGATCGATCAAGCCTGTCTTTCGATCGATCGAACCAGACAGATTATGAAATCTTCTTCCTGTAGCTTGTATGTTCTTGAATCTTGACTTGAATCACCTTGAGCATTGTCTAATAATACCTATAGACTTTAGGATCTATATCTAGACAAGTTTGTGTTCACGATTTGCCAATTGTTCTAAACAGAAAAAGAGAGAGGCGATCCTGGGACTTCTTACCGGCGAAGAGAGAAATATCTAAGGCTGGCCATCACCATCAGTTTCCCCACCACCGTCCGTTCCCTTTCCATATTTAGACCACCAGATCACCGGAACCGACATCGACAACGGTACATTTTTTTCTCAATTTTGTAGGTTTGGGTATAAAGTTTAGATTTGATTCGTTTTTGTTATGGGTTTTTGGATTCTCTATCAAAATGTTTGTTTTCTCAATTTTAGATGTTTGCTTTTGTTTTTTTTTTTAGATTACAGAAATCACTAAAAATATTGATTTTAGTTTGGGTACTTCTGTTTCTAATCTTAACAAAATCTTTGGGATTAAATAAGTATAGAATTAAATGTTGCATTGATATTTATTTTAGGTTTTTTTGCTGTATACCCATAACCAGTAAAGTTATTGTTTTTTTTTTTTTTCCCCTTTTCAAATCTGGGGATTGAATATGATTTAGGTTTGAATTTTTTGGTTGGATTGCTTTACCCTCGCTAGACTTAGACCACTGGAACCACAATCACAAAGAGAAACAGTTCTTAAGGCGTACATCGGAATAAGAGAGACTAAAAGTTTTAAGGAAAAAAAATCAGTTCTAATTCTTATTTTTCAAATTTGTATATTCCTTATTTTTGTTAATGCTACTATTCTCTTCTTTCTTTCTTCTTATTCTCTGAATTCTATTTGGTTTATCTTTTCTTTCATCTTACCTTTTTTTTTTTTTTTTTTTTTTTTTGGTCTACAACCGTTCTATATGGCAGTTTCTATTGAAAGGTAGAACCTCAGTTGCTATAAAAAACTGTTTCAGTATCAAACAGGAAAAAATTGGGGCTTTTAGAATTACGACGTAGAGATTTGAGATTTTAAAGTAGAGAAAGAAAAATCAAAGTCTTCACCCATAGTCAGATTGCTGAAATCGTTACCTGTAAAGTTCTGTTTTTAATTCTTAAAATCTTTGAAATATGTTGGTTTGATAGGGGCACATTTGCATTAGAAAAAAAATTTTGAAGAACGAAGTGGATTTTAATCAGAAAGTGTTGAAGCCCAACTGAAGATTTTTGGCAAAAACAAGTTTGAAGAGAAGCCAGTAAGTACCACAGTTTTGAAATTTTCTAATTTGCATTTTTTTTATAGGATAATTTGCATAAGTTCATGATTTGTTTTTAGCATGGCTCTTCATTAAAATTTATCTTTATACTATTGAAAGCAACAATGTGTGCTAATTAAAAAGTAGATTTGGGTGTTTTGTCATTTGATGAGTTGCCTTGAATGTGTTTGATTATAGTTGTCAATCAGACTCATATTAGAGTTGTGACTGAGATTTATACTACTTTGATTCAAAAGAACAAAAAACAAGCCCTCTCTCAAAACTCTTTTTAAAAAACAGAGAATGTTGAGAAGAAACCTGCACTTGACCATAAATTAGTATTTGATTAATGATTATTTCAATGAATGAATTATGTAGACTACTTAAACTATCTTTTGGAATTGTCTTCCCAGATTTAGGCTTCTTTTTTTCTTCTTCCTTGGGTAAACAATATTGAACTTCTTCTTTTCTTCGTTTGCAGCTTCATCCTAATGCAAACTCAGAAGTTACCCTCAAAATCAAAGGGATGTAATGTATTTACAACCGTTCTTGGTAATGCAGTGGCTGAAAAGCACTTAGCATCAAAAAAAGGATTAAAGGGAACATCCTAACAAACCTGCAAGATAGCCTGAAGGGGATATTCTGTGTAGTTGATAGGGAATTAGTAGCTAGAATTCTCACAAATTTGGAGACTACTACCTCCCTCTTGGCTCATCAGATATGTACTGAGTACCTACTTTACAATGAGCATAAAGCATGATATTAAATCTATATCAATGAAAATGGTGTCCTCACACACTATATATAAAAGAAACTAAGGAAACATTAAATTTTTATAGTTATATTTTTCCAGTTTCTTTCATTCCTATTGTAACAGAGGACAGAGCTAAGTTAAACATGCAAAGGGTTAAACTTTATTTGAATTTTCATGTTTTATTAATAATTTTGTTGTGTCTATTGCTATGAAACAAATTGGAAAGCTTGGAAAGGGTACTTTTTACATCTTTGATTCCTATGTTTTTAGTTATTTTTATTTTTCGACTGAGTCAGTATAGCGTATTTAATTGTATTATGACTGTCTAGATCAGTTATATATTTGCTTGAATGCATCAAAATTTTCCTTATAATGTCTAATGAATTTTGCATAAGATTTTGTATCATGACTATAATGTAGTGATGTTAAATTTGGTTCACCATTTTTTCATATTTTCAAGGTAAATTGTTAAAGCAGTAAAGCACAATCTTGATACAGAAGTTTGATAATCTTATACAAGTTATTTCGGTATTGCATGTAATATTACATAGGCTATTGTTTCTTCTCATCATCTTTTGAGTAGTAAAGTGCATGCTCAATTGCTTAGTGGAACACTATGATGTTTTACCCATAGGGACAGACCAGATTATAATTGTTAGATAATAATGAAAAGGGTAATGATAAGTGCGAGTGATTTCTCATCATAGTGTTCATCAAAATTTGGTTCATATTATGTTCAGATATATAGATCTAGCAATCCAACTTTTTCTTTACATTGCTTCTCTTCTCTTCCCTTTTTTTTAAAAGAAACATAATGATATCAAAATCTTATAACTTTATTGCTTCTAATGAAACCATTTTTACAATTATGTACAATCATTTATACTTTCATCATTCCACGTATTTCTACAATTATGCACAGGTTATCATTTTCACAACTCTTTGAAAAAATTCATATCCAAAAACAAACAAAAAAAGGAGGAAAATTATAAGTGAAACTCATGATCAGATATAAAAATTTTAGTTAACAAGCTTTTACAATAGATTGATTATAGTTTTTGTTTTGTTTTTGCTTTGGAATGCTCTTCAACATATATACTTGGTCATGTGTGACTTCAAATGAAGCTAAGCATTGTTGGCAATAGAAATTTAATAGCAGAACAAATGAAAACCCAAAGCAAAAGCTATTTATCTATCTTAATTTGGGAGTGAGACCTTGGTTTTGCTGCATTACTCAATCAAGGTTTAAGGTTTGGCTACCTTTTTCCCTAATTTCCTCTTCTTCTTTTTTTTTTTTTCTTTTTTTCAATTTCTTGAGTTCTGTTTTGTTCTGTTTTCTTGAACTGATTATGTTTTGTCGATGACTGCATGCTAAGTACTTGGCTACCCAATATCAGAACATAAGTTGGCCTAAAATTTTTGAGGAATATGTTTTTATGTTGTCACTGCTTTCACTGCCATCTTTCTGACTTTTGTTTATGCTGATGTTGGTAGCATGTACAGTTGTGCTATTTTTTCTTTTATCAAAGAAAATCTTAATATTTCATTGTTGTCCCGTAAAATTGTTGGAAATTTGGAATTGCTTTAGTTTTTTTACCATTTTTACAGCAGCCTAATAGAAGGTTGGAATTCTCCACAAATTTTTTTCACTACAATTCAGACTAGCTCAGTGATGACATTGTGTTGGTTTTTGAGAGATTTTAGTTTGTAATAGTAAGGGTTCTATAATTGCTAATTTCAATTTTAAGCCTGTTTTGTATATTTAATTTGTGTATTTTGTTTATTCATTTGTTTTTATTGTGTATGTTTCAGTGTTTTGGATTGAGTACTTATAGATGCTTTAATTTTATTTATTTATTTTTATGAATAGAAGATTACATAATAATGGGTGAAAAGCTTCATGAATTCCATAACTTGGGTGTGTGTATAATCTAATCTATCTCTTTGTGTAATTTTGAAGCAAAGCCTAAAAAATTTGAGGAACTTTAGTGTAATTAATCTTGATTCTTGCTGTCTTATTGAGCGCTTATGTTTAGGTGCTTTTTCAATAAAGGTATTTCAGTTAGTATTGATTTCTGCTTAGTGTAGTTGTTTTGATTTGGTTTGGTTTTGGATATATGGTTAATATGGTTTTGGGCAATTTTTCAATCAGCATAAGAGTTTTTGCCTCTGCATATGCATCATGCTTCTTGAATGACCATTTCAACCTAAGAGTTTACAAACTTTTCACTCAACTTTCATCAAGAACAATTTTAGGTTTACTTATCTCTCTTCATTTATTATTAATTTTTTCCCCCTAGGTTTGTAGGTGGAAAGGCATTTCCTTAATGCAATCCAAGTCTTAGAAGATAAGGTATGACCAATGTATAGTTTTTACTTTATTGAAACCTCTTTGATTTTGTGCTTTCATAGATTGTGGTGAAAAGGTTCAAATTTGTTGAATCAGAGGGATTTGAATCTTTTGATACAATGATATGCTTTGATCTTTAATTTTGCATATTTATGAAAAAATAATTGAATTGTCTATTCAAATTGTCAGGTTACGAAGAGGAATTACCGTATTCATCTTGCTTAATTTGTTTCTTAATATTTTGCGTTACATTGTTTACTAAAATGGGTTTGTTTGTGGGGACTGAAAATGTTTCCAATCCTTAGATAGTTAAAAGTAGAAAACATAGACATGTTTGATGCCTGCAGCCCATTGTTATTAATCTGAGTGACATCTTTGAGAAGAGGATCCCATGAAAATTGCATTATCAAAATTTAAACCACAATTGAAATATAAAAGTTGCATTTTTTAATTTAAAGATATAACATTAAACCTAAAGCATAAGAGCTGGACATAAAGAAATTACATCTCCATAGACTTATGGGGGATAAACTTGGTAATAGATGTGTTATCTCATATAAATTGTGTATTCATTTATTTACGTTTTGTATACAGGTGAATATTATGATGAGGAGGTTGCTGGTAGAGCACATGATCTTGCTACCTTAAATAGACAATCTATATCAGTAGTTAAATGAATAACATATTCAGTTTTATACAAAGTTGAGATTTCTCAATTATATACAAAAAATTGTAATATTCCGTTTGATTTTTATACATGGTTGAGATTTCTCACAGTTAAACAAGCCTTCATTTGGGTTCTATTCAATATTTTGTTGCTTTAATACAATTGGTTGGCTTCACCCATGGTTTCTTACATTTTCATATTTTTACATTATAAACATTGTCTGCACTTTCCTTTGGTGTAGTAGGTATTGTCATAAAAAAAAAATTAAAAAAAAAAAAAAAGTGAAATTGATAATTTGGTATAAATTAGTGGCACTACATTTTTGGAATCACTGGTATAGTGAAAATGTGAATTTTTTTTTTTTTTTTTTAGGCTAAGTGAATTCTGTGAGACTATTTACTATTGTAGTTGATGTAATTCATAGGTTATTACTATAGGATTTTAATTTCATGATATTTTAATTATTAATTATTGTTAGTTGAAGACATTGGTACTTGCTTCTAGCAAAAACAAAGACAACTATTATCTCTCTTGGACCACCCTGAATTTAT
This sequence comes from Quercus tomentella, assembly GCA_028535165.1. Taxonomy (NCBI): domain Eukaryota; kingdom Viridiplantae; phylum Streptophyta; class Magnoliopsida; order Fagales; family Fagaceae; genus Quercus; species Quercus tomentella. Next base: position 53,135,124 of record JAPQVY010000133.1, on the reverse strand, counting down.
TTTGTTTATCTTTTTGGAACTTTGGATCATGCTTTAAATAATTAACTCTTGGAGTTGAAAGGAAAAAAAAAAAAAATCACTTTCTTTCATTTTCTTGAGTGCATGTGTGATGAAGGAAAACATTTTTTTTTGGGTCTATTTCAAATTTTGTTGAATGAGCAAGAAATTTTAAGATTACATTTCATTGTCTCTATGTAAAACTCCTTGAATTTAGGTTTCTTTCTTGCAATTTTTTAAAATTTTTTTTTTGGTATTATCTAATTATGAAAATTCTAAATTCCTATGGTTTGTCTTTTGTAATAAATAAGAGTATCCCGCACATTGTGCGGGTTATAAGCTAGTTGTATCTCTAAATGCAGAAGCACTTAATTGATGCAGCCTTAATGCAGCAGTAGATCTTGAACAATGTAGTCGAGTATGACAAACTTCTTACCAGGTATTTTTCCTTCTTGGCCTCTTGCTTGACATTCTGTTCAACCTCCTCTTCCACAAGCTTCTCCCCAATGAGCTGCTTGTGTGCCAACAACACCAAAACCTACAAAGCAAGCAAACATTTTTATACAAACCCCAGATATCAAAACCTTTAAAAAAATACAAATGCAACATCTATAAAAATTCCATGAGAAAAATATTGACACCTTTTTTTGGATCTTAAATAATAAAACTTTAAAATACGACCCTAGGCATCTGTCCATTCACTTACAGCAAAAGTTACAAAGAACAATATGTCAAGCGCAAATTATTCTCATATCGAGTCATCGACACAAACCTTAAGCTAAGAAATCACTCTATACATCCCCATATTTTGCAAGCCCATACACAAACCTCCTTCACTCTTCATAGCTTAAGGAACCATATCATCAAACTACATAAACTAATAAGGACGATAGTCTGATATCCACCATAACAATGTGCAACTTAAGGCTGCTCTACTTTATCCACCACTTCTGCACCTTCTAAAACCCCAAAAATACTCAACTTATTAAAATGAAGTTGTTTAATGAAATATTTTTTTAAATTAAATCATTAAAATAATAAAAAAATGATTGAAAAGATAATGACTTTGTGATAAAAAATTCAAACATTTTAAAAACTCAAACTTTTGCACTCGCCAGGGGCCATCAAATCATTATGTTTCGACTTAGCGTGTAATGCCTTCACTGAGCACTGTCTTTGTGAAAAGCTCAAATCATGAGTCCAAGGTTGAGGTCGATCTGATAATAGCCTAAATAAACTACTTTGTGAACCTGAAAACACCAAACAAAGAAACAAACTCAATCATTATCATAACAATTAAACAACCAAAAAGAGGCAACAATTTCATTCAAATTAATAAACAACCTTTTGAAATTGTAGTACATGAAGAGGAATAGTTCTAAATCAAAACCTTAATTAGAACAAAAATCTAACACAATCACCTAAATCAAAACCAACCGATCAAAATACCAAAAACTAAATCCTATTAAACCCCCAAATTTAAAATAAAATTTTAATTTTAAGCCTCTATATGTTTTGATGAAGATTCAGTCTTTCAAAGATGGAAAACTCATAGCTTGTGTAAAATTATCTTATAGGTAACATCTAATATAACAAAATAGTAACTAACTGACATTGACACCCAAAAATCTATTCTATATTTAGAACCTTATTCAAAAGTTTTGAATTAAAAGAACACAATTTAAAAATATTAGTAAACCAAAGTGCCAAACTGGACCTAAAAACCACAACTTCACTCCCACTAACAAATAAAGATATCAAGCAAGGGGAAAATCCTAAAATTAAAGTAAAAAAATCGCTAACCATTCTTTAAAGCCCATGTAGAATTTGATCTTCTATGATGTTTCCCAAGATTCTACAAAAAAGAATAGAGAGGAAAAAGGAGGCTTGGTCATGTTGCTATAATCTCTGATTTTAATGCCTCTAAATCATGTTACTTGCTGATCTTTAGCAATGTATCATTCTTACCATCAAAATTAATGCCTCTAAATCATGTTACTTGCTAGTGTCACAATTCACATTCTGTACATAAATATAATCTATTCAGTAGGATGGAAAGCTAATACAGTCGAATTTTATTCTTTATTTAACCAAAGTTGGCATATATTAGCTTTTGGGAACCCTGACATTATTCAAGTATTTTGTGGTACAGTGCTAATTATTTAAAGGTTGGTGACTCTATACCCGAAAGTTACTATGATGAAAATTGTGACCCTAACGTTAGATAACAGAAGGGACATTCAATTGTATTCAGGTTGTTTGGTGAGAGAACTGCGAGGAAAAAAAAACTAAATTAAACATTCCCAAGAAACAAACAAAGGCTTACAGAAAACATAGCCTACTTACAAAGAAATCACAAATTAATGGCTCATTATTCCAAGCTTTCTCATTCTGCAAAATAATGAGAAAATACAAATTAAGAAAAATATTATCTAAAAATAAAACTGAGTTAAAACATAGTAAAAACAAATTTTAAGAACAAAACTAACAATGATATCTTTACAATGCAACATAAAAAGTAGCTATGGCTCTTATGAATGTCATTTTTTCACAAATGATTTGCCACGATGTCACATAGCATTAATCTGTACCTTTTAAGATTCCTATTTCTTATGAGTAATTTGTCTCCATTTGATACATTTTATTTCGTAATGCTGAAATTTTCTCCCACTTATAGTTCTTACCACTTTAAATACTTGTATTACTTGGCTGAAGCTTCATTTTGGTAAACAAAATGTGTCAAATATCATAGATCATTCCATGTTTTCAGATTGTACCTATTTCATTGGCCACTCCAAGATCTATAACAACGATTTATTTATTTTTTTGTAAATAAAAAAGAAAAAGCCCACAAACGGGCTTTGCAAATTGCAATTCCTCAACTCTTACTACATCACCTTATCCTTGTTCTTCCTTATTCATTGTCAAACATTTTCCCCCCAATATCAATATTCATATACCAAAAATAAATAAATAATCACATTGAAGTTTATATGACATCCCAAAGCATTAATAGTGAAACTATAACAATTCCTAAACTTAACACATATGAAACAAAACAAAGAATCAAACAAAACACATCAAAAAATCTATTTGAATTTTTCCATAAACGACCCTAGAAAACCCAATCTTTACTACCAATCTTCAATCAACAATGATTCCCACAATCAAGATTTGAATAAGAAACACATATACACTTTAGACAACCATTGGTTTCTACTTAGAGATCTTTGTCAAGGGATTTTTGGGAATATGAGAAATCAATCAAAAGTCAAAAAAAAGAAAAAAAAAAGAGCAAAGAAAAAAGAAAGAGGAAAAGAAGCCTACCTAACAAAGAATGAAGCAATTGAATCGTAAGGTAACAGAGGCAACTTGTAGTCGAGTGGTGAGACTGTTGTCTCATCTTCCTCCTCCTTCTTCTTCTACTCCTTCTCTAAAGGATCTTCAAGAAAGTTTTCTAAATTGGCTTGGGCGTAATCTTCGTCGGTTTAGGTTTTTATCATTGCTTGTAGCGCTCATTTCTCATTCTTATTACTTTCTCTTTTTGATGAACATTTTTATTACTTTCTCTATCTACGCCATATGGATGTTTGCTTATCAATGGTAGTTTTTTTGTTTAATATATATCTTTTCTTATGTGAAACCGTGAGTATTAGTATTTTTTTTAGAAACATGTGAAAACATGAAAGGTTATAATGATATGTTATAAACTCTACTTGGAATGTTGCTATTTTGTAACTACTACCAAAAAGATAGAATATTGTTTCTCTAACTTACTATATAGGTTATAGAATACAATGGAATTGAAAAGTTAAAATATTACAGAAATGTTGCTTTTTATTCCACCAAATGAAAAAGCACAATGTTTCAGTATTTTTAAAAGTAAACGTGGCGCAAATTTATGTAGTCACGTGGCACAATGAGGCACAGTCAACAAAAAATCAAATATTTCGACTATTAAGAACGATTAAAGCAGCAATTAAGATGAAATTGAAACGATGGAGTGAAAGGAATTGTTTTTCGCTGGTCTGTGTTTAGTTCCGTCAATCTCTTTCTCTTCCTCAGTCTTCACATAGCAAGCAAGTCTTCTGGTTGATCAAACTTTAAAGTTTAAAGGAATTGTAATATTGTCTTCTACCCAGATCTAAGAAAGAAGAAAAAAAAAAAAAATTTACCGGTGGTACTTCCAACGATCTGATGGTGACAGTGTTAATGACACTTAGATTTCTCTTCCTCAATCTCAATTCCTGTGCGTGTTGATGGCACTTAGATTTCTCTCCCTCAATCTCAATTCCTGTGCCGCTGTGCGCCTTATGGACTATATATATGTCTCTCTCTATCTTTGTCTCTCTATTTCTCTGTATCTGTCTCTCTCTATCTCCGTATCTCAATTCCTCTATGGACCTTTCGCTTGTATTTAATTTTGACCAGTCAGTTTTTTTTTTTTTTTTTTTTTTTTTTTTTTTTTTAACTGGGAAACTTTTAAAACACTGTTTTGTCACTGCGAAAACAACATAATTTATCACTTTTTAATTGCAAGCATGGCAGAATTTTAGATGGACATTTTTCCTACATGGCAGCACCTCCATAATTGTAGGAAAAGACTTCTGTTATTATATATAGTATATGATATATATATATATATATATATATATATATGAGATGGATTCAAGTTACACATTTTTTTAAACTATTGATTTCCATTAGATTTAATGATTAAAAACACACCAGTGCCATGTCAAATTTAATATCATTAACTCATTAAATTTTCTTCTAAAAATAAACAAAAAGTCGTTAAAGTCTTTCACCTTCCACGTTGTCTTCTTCTTCTACCTCTCTCTCTCATCTGCGACATGAACTCCTCCAATGAACTAAATAAATCAACGAGGGAATCGATACATTGTACTTGTATTGTGGTACAAGCAGCAGATTTGAAAACATGCAACATCTAGAGGATCCTTTTAAAAGACTTATTAGAAGTACCAACTATCCAAATCCCAGATTTAACATCGTCTAACATGCAATATCCACTAGACTGCAACTTCTTCTCTACAGTATATTCATAGGGGATTTTAGGTGGAAGGCATAACTTCTCTATTAGGAATACTAAAGAGTCCACAAACAGTACGAAACCCATCACAACAAAATAAAGTTAATAAATCAGTTAGTCTGCTAATGTAGTGAAGGTTATTTATTACTCATATCTGTTTGCTTCAAGAGAATTGTCAGATAACAAATTAATTCAATCGTTGCCTATTCCCGTGAAATCTATTTACACAAGTGCATATCATTCACATCTAATTGAAAAGATGAAAAATGCTAATGCCTTATCACTTGTCGAGTTATTTGGTTCCATTGGAGGAGTTCATGGACGTCCTGGCATATGAGAGAGAAGAAGACAACGGTGGAGGGTAAAAGTTTAATGACCTTTTGTTTATTTATTTTTTTAGAAGAGAATTTAATGACTTAATAATATTAAATTTGACATGGCACTAGTGTGTTTTTAACCATTAGATCTAATGGAAATCAATAGTTTAAAAAATGTGTAACTTGAACTCATCTCTCTCTCTCTCTATATATATATATGATTGGGTTCAAGTTACACCTGATGTAACTCTAAACAATGTTATACCACTCAATATTTTTTAATTTGATGCAAATTTTGACAAATCTACTGTTAGATTACATTATCTTTGTATATTCTTCATACTTGCAAAATTTCAAAGTAATCAAAGATTAATAGCCATGTCATCAAACAAATTTTTAAATTCAAGTTTTTGTAATTTAAAATAATGCATAAAAGATGAGTTTATGGATTAAATGGTAAATAACATCTAATTGACATGTAAATTGGCATGATTGTTAAGAACATATAATTCAATGGTGGGATTTTCAAAATATGAATTCTATAACAAGTTATTGGGTGGTGTAATATTGCTTAAAATTATATCAAGTGTAACTTGAATCCAACTCATATATATATATATAGACAAAATTTAGGTACAGTACTTTAAGTACTGTTCTTGAAGTTCTCTTTCTTTTAAGATTCAGCCATGTAGTTACTTAATTAAAAAATACAATTTCATCTCATGAGAAAAAATTCTATGGCAGAATCTTAAAAGAGGAACCTAAGGAATAGCATCTAAGTACGGTACAAGTCTCTCTCTCTCTCTCTCTCTATATATATATATATATATATATATATATATATATATGTATGTATATTAAAAAAAATGCAGTAAAAAATGGATCAAACCAGTTGAATGGGTCCAAAAGTCCATACATTGACATGAACAGCCCAAAATAAAGTGGGCCGGAAATTAAACTATTGCTAGTGGGCCGTGGTTGAGGGCGGGAATGAATAAAAAATTGCAACTCACAAACCGCAAGAACCAGAAAAAAGAAAAAAAGAAAAAGAGGAAGATATATATATATATATAAATAAATAAAAGAGGGCAGAAGAAGAGGCAAAAAGGACAAAGACCTTAGTAACATATGTCGTCGGAAACAGAAGAAACGGCGATGGCGTCGTTGGGTATGAAGAAAAGGAAAAAGTATTGGTCTCAGTCTCAGTCTCAGTCTCCGTCTCCGATGATCATGACAACCTCCGACGTAAGTTCTCTCGATTCCTCTGCATCTCAATTACATACTCATGAGAATGTTTATTCTTCTAGGAAAATCTTCAACAACAATAAACTTGATGTTCCAAATAATAAGAGTGTACAAGTAGAGGAAGAGTCGTTTATTATTGAGAAAAGAAAATCGAATAATAGAGCTAGAGCTAGACCTAGACGAGGAGGTAAGAATAGGGTTGTGGTGCTTTCTCCTTATTTTGCTAATCAACAACCCAGCACCAGAATCATCAACAAGTCGAATGAGATTGATCTGGGGTTTGATGGTAATGCCAAGGGGAGACGAAAGGATAGTCGGCGTTACACGCAGCAGGGTTTGGAGGATGGAAGTTTACAAAATGAGATTTTAAAGCTTGAAGATCTCCTCTCACAATGCACTTACAAGACAAAGGATGATGTTGATGGTGGCAGGAACTTAGCTGCGGAGGTTGAGAATGAGGCTGTTATGTTACCAAGCATTTATGCTAACTTGAAAGAAGACCAATTGCAGCAACCTGGGTTACAAATTGGAAAGCTTTCTCATTCCAAGCGCAGGAGAAGAATTGGAAAACAGCAAGCAATAGCTCGTGTTGATATTCGAAAGGTCTCCCCTTACTTTGCAAATGAAGGAGGACCCAAGGTTGAGGAGACCATTCGCAACAAAAACACTGTAATATCAGAGCATAGTAGAGGTGATGGTGACCCAAGGAAGGATAAGAAGAGGGGGAAGAGAAAGGATGATAGAATTAGCAAGGAGTGTACCAAGTCTAATGAGATACTGGGGTTTGAGAAAGCCGTTTTAATAGATGAGGATGTAGGTTTAACTGAAGGTTTTGATGGTAATGCCAAGGGGAGAAGAAAGGATAGCAGGCATTACACGCAGGATTTTCACAAAATGGTAGTTAAAGATGAGGAGAGGGAGATGGAGGATGAAGAGCAAAAAATGGAGTTAGATTACAAAATAAAACATAGGACTGGTCCATCTGAGGGAAGTTTACAAAATGAGGATTTGAAGCTTGAGGATGTTCTGTCACAATACACTTACAGGAGTCATGATATGACAAAGAACGGAAAGAATGGCCAGCACGATGAGGAGCAAGAGAAGAAATGTAGCGAGAAACTTAGTTTCCCATTTGAGATGACAAACAATTCATCCGTTCTACCTGATGATGGTGGCAGGAACTTGGCTGGGAAAGTTGAGAATGAGGCTGTTATATTGCCAAGCATTCATACAAACTTGAAAGAAGAGCAAGTGCTGCAAAATGGGTTAGAAATTGGAAAGGTTTCTCGTTCCAAGTGGAGGAGAAGAAATGAAAAACAGCAAGCAATAGCTCATGTTGAAATTCGAAAGGTCTCCCCTTACTTCTGGAGGTCAACGGGACAGGTGGTAAGAAATGATGGTGATGGTACAAAAAAAATGAAACCACCAAGACGTTGTGCAAGAACTCATGCTACTTCTGTGAGGGTCTCACCCTACTTCCAAAAGATATCCAAAGAAGAAGAAAATGAAGATGGCCGTTTGTTGGAAGGTAGCAATGGATATAAAAAACCTGTTGCAATTAGGACTGTTCTTTCTTCTTCTGAGAAGCTACACGATGCATACCGAAGAAAAAGTCCAGATAACATGTGGAAGCCTCCGCGCACCACACCTGGTCTACTCCAAGAGCGTCATGCCCATGATCCTTGGAGGGTATTGGTGATATGTATGCTCCTAAATCGGACATCTGGTTTTCAGGTATTTCTACTAATCAAGTGTTTGTTTAATATGAGCCTTTGGGTCCTCTTAGATATATCAGTGTGTTATTCCCTGAAGCAATAGTTGACTAGTTATAAGTTTTCCATCCTTTGTAGTTTGTAGGAAACATCATAACTTCGTTATAGGAAATTTACGGTGTATGATCAAATTACTTTCTCTTTTATTGGGGACAACAAAACTGGATTAGGGCATGAATGGTAATATGGTTGACTAGGTTATCCAACAAGCTTAACTTATGATTTTCTTGGCTCTTTCCTGCATAATATATCCAAGGGTGTTACCGAACTAGTTTCTACTACTATTCCTTGGGAGGGGGGATTTTTGAAAGTGTGTGTACTTTTGTCGTGATTACTATTATCATGAATTGATACACTTATTTCTTCAGCTGCTCTATCACTCTTATCATGGAAATAGAGCATTATTCTTCACTACTTTTTTGGGAATATCAACATCTTTTATTGTTTAATTTGTGAGTCTTCAGTTTGCCAATGATCTCTAGCTCAATTAGCACTTCTTCCCCTTTTGAGTGCTAAGGAGAGGGTGAGGCTGTGGCTCAAGAGCCATCGGATGCCTGTTTAACTTACCAATAAAAAAAAAGAAAATAATTACGATTCATCTTTTTGACATTTAGGTTGTTGCCATAATTTGTCGTAGACACTAGACACTTTGTGTATTTTTTCTTTATGGTTGCCCTGCAGTAATGTCAATCGCCATGTTGAGACTTATTTCTAGGTATGAATCTTCGTTGAGAAAGCACTGTTTGTGTTATTTTTTACTGCCCTGGTAGTTGGTTGTAGACACTAGACACTTTGTATATTTTTTTTCTTTATGGTTGCCTTGCAGTAATGTCAATCACCTTGTTGAGACTTATTTATAGGTATGAATCTTCACTGAAAAAGCACTGGTTATTTTTTACTGCCATGCATTTCCCACCTATCCATATCTTTCAGTTTATGTTCTTCGTTTTCCTAATTTGTATGTATGATTTGTTTTGGAATCTATTAGTGTATATTGCTGGCTTTGCAAATCTCTAAGATTGTGTCTTGCATCACAATCCAATATGGTGTTGTGATTATGGAGGCTTGTGTATTTGTCAATGGTAAATAAGGGTCCACTAACATTCGTTGCAGAAAGGTCTGTGACCAAATCGGTTGATGACTGAAGAACTTGACAAAGATTAAGATAGCAAATCATAAAGCTGGATCTAGGCATGGTTTATGGCATAGATTTTTGGATTACTAGAAAATAAAGAATAGAATTAGGCTTGTGGATTAGTGACTGAAAAACAAAATCTCAACATTGTGACTGTACTTCTAACTATTCCATGTCTTATGGGGAAAGATGTAGTTGTTGCTGTAATAACAGAAGAATTGCACGGTTGGAGGACTGATGGCGCAATCATAGCATGGTTATATAAATGATATTCTCTTTGGAAGCGTAAGGCTAAGGCAAAGCCCAAGAATAATTGTCTATGGTAGTTAATTCGATATTTATATTTTATTTGGTTATTGGTATTTAAGTAATTTTACAATTGTTGAGTGTGGGCCATAGTTATAGGACATGGGTTTTATTGTATTAATGAGTCTTATTTAGTTATGGGTCTTTATTATGAGCTTTGGTTTAATTATTAGGTTTTATTTTTTACTAGTTAATTTGGTACTCGTATTACTACTAGCACAAGAGTCATATATAATATTGTGCTCAATGTATTCAAAGGAAGTAGAATGAGTTGATTAATAAAATGGAGTGTTTTGAGAAATAGGCACATTGGCCTTTGTTGATTTCTCCTTATCTCTTTTCTATATTTTCTTCTTCTCTTTCTAAAGTTACTGTTCACGGGCGCATAACCCTAATTTCTCTCTAATTCTTCTTCTTTCCTAACCCTAAACCTACCACAAACACATGTAGACAAATTCCCTAATTTGTCCTACATCAAGGACGCTTTGTTAGTTATAGCAAATATAGATGTTTCACTTTCACCCTTATGAGCACTGGTAGATGCAGCATTCATCTGGATTCAGTTGGGTCACATTGGATTTGGTTGATTGAATTTTGAGCTTTAAACATTCTTAATTAAGCTGCCTGTTTTTATCATTTTACAAATTATCATAATTGTTGATTCTATAGTCTGGATCCTTTGTTTGTTACAATACATCACAAAATCATTAATTTTGTTTAAAAAGTAAAAAAGAAAGTTGTATGAACAAATATGAGTTTCCTTTTTTGTTTGTTCAATTTGGCTTGGCCTCAGGTGCTGGGTTTTTAGTCCCACGGGATCCTTGGTCTGGTTTTGGGTGTAATTTGAGAAAGCTACCTAGTTTATACCATCCCAAACTAAGGTGCACATTACGTTGTTACAACATTGGTGTTTGCATATTGGCTAAACAACCCAGTGAATCTTTTGGAAGTCTCTTAATAGATTATAATGATTTTTATGTTTCTCTTCACATGATGGAAAATATTCTACAAATTGATGGTTTCTCTTAGAAGGGGTCTTTGTATCTGTGTGTGTGGGTCTTAGTGTCCGTTTGGGAACAGCTTATTTAGTTGAAACTAAAAACTTTTTGCTGAAAGTACTGTAGAAAAAAGCTAAAAGCTAGCTGAATAGTACAGTGGGACCCATTAATAGTACCGAAAAGTGCAATGGAATCCATGAATAGTAGCAAAGTAAGCTAAAAACACTAATAAGCTGTAGGTTTCATCACTTCCCAAACACACTCTTAATGGATCTCTTGACATTTTGTATAGATTGATAGTTGTTCTTAGCACCTGGTTATAAATGAATTGCTTAAATGCATATGTTTCTCCTTACAGGCTAGAAGGGTTATATCGAATCTCTTTACTCTTTGTCCTGATGCAAAGACAGCAACTGAGGTTGCCAAAGAGGAAATAGAAAAGATTATAAAAACTCTAGGTCTACAAAAGAAGAGGGCTTCGATGATACAACGCTTGTCTCGGGAGTATATGGGGGAAAGCTGGACCCATGTGACTCAGCTGCATGGTGTTGGCAAGTAAATTGACTACACTTTCATCCTTTTTCTTTTAGTTAAGAATCCTACCTAGAAGTTTGATTATATCTTAATGGAAACTGAATTCTTTTTTGTCTTCGGGCTAGGTATGCAGCTGATGCGTACGCAATATTTTGTACAGGAAAGTGGGACCAGGTAAGGCCTAATGATCATATGCTAAATCATTACTGGAAATTTCTCAAAGATAGAGAGAGAAAGAGAGGACTGATCTGATAGTTGAAGGGTTTTATGCATAGACAAGGTAGGCATGCTTCACAGGTTCCACTTTTGTAATATTACTAATTTTGGGAACCTTATTTTTGTAAGCAGAAGGCTATGTTTGTATCACTTGCTACTCCACTTGTGTTACTTAATGAATTTTGGGGGTACTTTTAATGCTAGCTCACTGCTATTTCTATGCAAAGTTGGGAGTAGCAATTATATTGCCTTCGTTTTGAATTTTTAAAGAGGTTAACATCTTTTCCCAGTCTCATCCTAGTCTTCATGTTCTTAGGTAAATGCATGAATTGACAGTTTCTTGCTCGGTGCCCCTCAAATTGAAGCTCGTGTGATGCTCTTTGCAAGATCTCACTTGTTTAAATCCAACGTCATTTGTTTAAGTTGAAATTATTTTGATGGGTATTAAAAATGAATTAGGTTCAAATCCCTTATTCCCCATTATTGGTTAATAATGCACAGAAATATTAACAATTGTGATGATAAGATGTTCATCTCGGTTTCCACATTGAGTATTATGAACGGAGTTAACTGGACACCAAAATTTAAAAAATTAAATTGGATACATAGCACAAAATTAAACTACAATTAGAAATTAATTTGATTCGATTTGAATTCTAAAATTGTATTTCAAATTAATATATGCGTAAATGCACTTTTAGTCCCTATATTTTGGGCCAATTCGCATTTTGGTCCTTAAATTGATTTTGTTCCTATTGTCTTCCCTATTTTAAAAAAATCGTTTCTATTTTAGTTCCTGTCATCATCCATGTAACGGAACCCTATTATGTGGTAGATAGAGTGCCCTGATTGCAGACGTGGCACTGATACGGCATTAAAATATTATTAAAAAAAATTATTTGGCCTTTTCAATGCCAAGACAACATTTTAATTTTTTTTTAAATTTCTGATAAAAAATTTTCAATTTAAACTAAAAAAAAAAAAAAAAAAAAAAAAAAAAAAAAAAAAAAAAAAAACCTTTACAGTTTTAAAGATTGAGAAAAAAATTTTAAAGCGATTATTTCAATTTTTCTAGAACTTTTTTAAGAAACAAACACTAAATTAACACCATTCACGCTCTATGTTGGCGTTTTTGTGTTTGTGTTTGTGTTTGTATCTATTTCATCTTCTTCTTTCTTTTAAGATAAACCAAAAAAGTAAAATAAAAAAAAAAAATAAAAAAATTAATAAATATCCAAAACGACATCAAGATGCGTATTTATAGTGCTAAAAAACGCAAATTAGTTTGTGTGTTTGTGTGGCATTTGTCTCTCTTAGTCTCTATCTCTCTCGATCTAAGACAACTTGCTCTCAGATTGGGTTGGTTGAAAAATATCCCAAACCACGGCTGAGAAAAAGAAGAGGGAAGAAGATCGGCCCAGAAGAATTAGAAGAGGAGATCGATGGTAGTGGGTTTGGTGACTGAAATTGTCTGTGGGTTTCGTGGCTGAGATTGGTAGAATCAGAAAAAAGAAACTGTGGCTGTTTGGATTGACGCAGTGGGTTTCACGATGGTGGCTCCCAAAATAGAGGTCCTCCGACGGGCTTGGGTGGCATGACATCAAGTTTGATATGGGTTTCTGGTCGTGGGAGTTGCGATGGGTTTCAGGTTTCTGTCACGGGTTAGAACCTCCTCTGATCATCCAATGGAAAAAGTTGCTGAGAATTGTGAAACTGTCATTTTTCTCTCTTTCTTGATCAACGATGGTGGTAGTGGGTTTGGTGACTTTGTGGGCGTGGGTTTGTTGACTGATCGATGGGTTTGATTGTGAGAGCGTGAAGTTTGATTTTTTTGGTTTCGGGTTATTGATGATTTTTCTGGGTTCATGGGTTCATGGGTTTGATTAATTTTCTGGGAAAGTTTTCATCTTCTTTTTTGTAGAACATGAAGAACAGTTCTAGGTTCACCTACACTGTTCTAGGTTTGCATTTGTTCTGGGTTTGCTCTTGATTCTGGGTTTTATTTCTTGTTTTTTTGGATTTGATGGAGATTAGATTTGGTTGCTGGACTTGGATTTGGGTTTGCTAGAGATTGGATTGGTTGCTGGGTTTATTTCTTGAATTTGGGAAGAACATGAAGAATAGGATGTTATGTTCTTACGGAAAAAAATAATGAAAGTAAAAAATAATAATATTAGATTTAAGGCCAAAAATAATAATAATAATATTATTATGAAAGTAAAATATTAAAATGCTGATATGGCATTGAAAAAGCCAAATAATTTTTTTTAATAATATTTTAATGCCATGTCAGTGCCACGTCAACACCATGTTAGCAACCAGGGTATTCCGTTTGCCACGTAATAGGGTTCCGTTACTTGGATGATGGTAGGGACTAAAATAGAAACGAATTTTTAAAAATAGGGACGACAATAGGAACAAAATTAATTTAAGGACCAAAATGCGAATTGGCCCAAAATGTAGGGACGAAAAGTGCATTTACGCCATTAATATAATATATATGATTATATTTTTGTCCACTTTTAACAAATTAACAAAATCTTAATCCAAACACACTAAAAACTAAAAAAAAAATAAGATTCAAAGAAATCTTGGTCTGTTTTTCTTATTTTGTAGGGTTTTTTTTTTTTTTTTTTGGTAATTTGAGATCTTACTAGAAGCTACACTTTAGAGAATGCTTCATCAACATATGAAATTATTGTTTCTGTGGTTATTTCAATTTTGATGGTTAAAAACCCAATTTCAATTATGGGATGGTAGGCTACAGGCTCACAGTTGTTGGAGTTGTCTCGGGGACTTTTTTGCGACAAGGGCCAAAAATGCAAAATTAGCTCAAATCTCCCATTGGGTTCTTTAGAAATATTTATTTGTGGAAAATCAAGTCCAAAATTCCAAATGTATAATGAACAAAAGGCCAATAGTACTTTAACAAGAGAGAAATGAAAATGCCATAACTGAAGCATAAGAAAATACAGAAATAGTACACAAGTCTGAAACTTCGACTCACAGTCAGCGAGAAGAGAAAATTGAGCGAGGTTGTGAGGAAGAGAGAGAAGGTTCCCCTGAATCCATATTTACAGCTCTAAGTTTCAGAATTGTGAGAATGTTGGCTGGCTGAATGAGCTTTTACTCTAAAGTTTTAGCTATGTGGGTAAAACGTGGTTGGTTGGTTTTTGAGCTGAAGGGAGAGTTTTATATTGAGTTTGGGGTGCTGCTAATGACTTGCTTTTGGTCAATAGAAAAAACTTTGGGCCCAAGGTGTTAAACAAGTAGTAATTTTTAGGTTTACTTTTGTTGTCTACAAACATATCTAACTTCCTTATTTCATAGAAAAAGGCTTCTGTTTACTTAAAGTAACCATTTCAAAAGAATCGAACGGACAACAGCAAAACAAGAAAGGAAAATAAAAATGCAGCTTATTGAAATCAGCTTCTCATAAATTAAAAACCGGGATAAGGACAACTGCAAGATTTCCTCATTTGATTTCCAGCAGCAAATTCTGATAACAATCCTAAGGGTATCACCCAAAATAATGTATTGTAAGGCTCAGGAATATGCCTTTAATTTGCAGCCTGCTTCAAGCAACTGCTACTGCAAATTAAAACCTTTTGCATGTGAACCAAAACTAGAATGAACCAGTTTTAGCATATAGACAGACGCAAGGCTACTTAGAGGCAAAATTATAAACATTGGACTGAGGTAAAAATGTCAAGGACCCCACCTTTGAGAATGGAAATGAAAACCACACAGTCAAGCTCAGGTTGGGCGAGATCAGAAGAGGTGGTGGCAAAGTTAGAAGCTCTGATGAGCCTTATAAGTTATGACATCAACCAAGGGCACTACCAGGGATATTTTCAAACATCTTCATCAGTAATGGTTTGTCAACCAATCTTTTTTCAACTTGCATAAGTATAGCAGACCAGAGTAGATTATTCACAACACATGAACTTCAAGACAAGGCCCTTCCCACATACAACCAAAAAAATGGAAGTGTTACAAGAAATAAGAGCACCACTAAATACAATTAAAACATATTCATATTTGTTATTTAAAGCATACAAAAAATTTAAAAGACCGTTAAACATAATGAAAATAACTTACTTTAAAGTTAATTGACACTTAAAACGTAATCATACTAATCAAATCCAAGAAGAACTTGTAATCCCTCAACCATGATAAATGAAGACTTAATCAAACCAAAAATAAAGGGAAAATACTATAATTTAAAATATTGATAGTAAAGGTATATTTCTGCTTTCGGTTTCTACACTAGTGTGGATTTCACATTGTTCTCCTAGTTGTGATTCAAATGCCTAATTCCAAAGTAATTGGCAAAGCTTTAGCTGCTTTGCCTGGCCAGGAATTCTTGTATGAATGCAGCTCAAAAGTTTTCTCAACAGCAATAACT
Organism: Quercus tomentella; assembly: GCA_028535165.1. NCBI lineage: Eukaryota > Viridiplantae > Streptophyta > Magnoliopsida > Fagales > Fagaceae > Quercus > Quercus tomentella. The sequence goes on along the minus strand of JAPQVY010000133.1, from coordinate 53,119,146 downwards.
TTTCTCACTATCTTGAATTCAGATTAGGTGATTTGGTCTTGTCAGCAAAGTTTGAAACTCTACAAATTTATCGGTCCATAACAAATGACATCCACAAAAACAATAACAAAGTCAGCGGCAAGGTTCATTTTGTGACTCCGATGTCCAATTCCTGGAATTTCTATGATCAAAATAAAACCCTACTTAGGCAGTTTGTCATCTCTAACAGTCCACAATAAGTCCAACTGGAGCCTTTAAAAAACACATATACAAAACAACATAACCCACAATAAGCTCCTCCTATTTTCATGGGGAAAATGCATTATATTTAAAGGAAATGAATTGCCAGCAAAGCCAAACACAACTAGTTTGCTTGAGCTGTCCTTATGTGTTCTGAAAACAAACCATATAAAAGCATAAACCCCAGAATTTTGTCACTTGTCCAGTTTCTATGAAAAATATAGGATAAGAAAACAAATTTTATTGTTTCTAAGGGAACCCAGTAACTAAGTCTGGAACTACTATTTCATCCCATATTAGTCAAGCATTGCACCCTTTCTACATTAACTTTCCTCAAGTTTCCTAGCAGCCAAACAGAGAAATAGTCACATAAAAGAACAAGTGCACAAAAAATAAGGACAAAGTTTCTGGGAAAAGAAAAGGAAAATCCACATGAGAAATGAAGTAGATAGATTAAAAAAAAAGAAAAAAAGAAGAAGTATTACTGTTAAATATTTTCAATTGATAGTAGATAATCCATCAGCAACAAATATTATAAGGAAAGAAATCAATAATACTCAACGAGAGCTTACTTGCCACACACACACACACCAGGAGTTCTTAACATAATTTCATTTCTAAAATCAAATTGTTTAAATGAAACAAAAAATAATGATCTGAAAGTTTCATATAACAACAAAAAGCCCTCCACTAAAAAGTGCCTAATTTTACTATTACAGGCCTGCTATGGCGGACTCTGTACAAAATCAAAAAACCAAAAAGAGAAATTTTCACAGCTTTCTAATCAACCAAACTGAACAAAATCAACAAAATTCATCATTGCCTCAAAGATCCTCAACATTACAACTGAAAAAAATCATTGAATCAATTTTCAGATTTCAAAAGGGTTGATGCAGTGAAGGGAAAAAATAATCAAATGCCTTTTTTTTATAGGCCCTAAAAGAAGGCGACCTCTCTAGGAAAAAGGGCCCAAATTTTCATCTTTCCATTTGATTTTAAGTGGCATGCATCTATGGAAAATTGTAGTGAACACTATAAATAGAGCAACAAAAGTGCCGAGTTTACCCTCCGACATAACTGAACTAATATGAAGAGTGCACAATCAATTGCACAAACACAGCAATTAGGCAACACTTCATAACACTTGGTCACAAGGACCAAGCAACATAAATTACAATTATTTGCAGTTCAACCAATTACTCTTGCAAGTTGAAAAACAATTGGTTGACCAACCTTGCTGATGTTTGAAGGTTCCAATCCTTGTATTTTAACGAGAGCTCTACGAATTGGCTAGGCTATAAAAGTTATTTGATAATTTTACTGCAATGAGCACCAACTGATAACATTATGCAAGAGCCTCAAATGGATAAAGCAGGACACCATAACAAACAGCTAGATACCACAACAATCAGCTCTGCCTTTTCATTTCAGTCCCTAGTCCTAGATAAATCAGAATTTATTTTGTCTCTTTGATCCAAATTGATTTGTCCATTGTCTACTATGCAAGTAACACTTTGTAATGGCAAAAGCAAAATATAGTTCCATATAAACACATGTAGGAGTTAGCACATACGACTACCACTGATTGCAATGCAGGAGTAGCACTAAATAGCAAAAGTTTAAATTAGTCCAGAAATTGCAAGAGTAGCACTAAATAGCAAAAGTTTAAATTAGTCCAGAACTAAATAACAACCGTATCAAGTGCAATTGCTACTATATTTGATCAAATACAGTTCAAAAAAGCAACAAAACATCAAAGTTGAAGATCAAAAGATCACAAAACATTAACATTCCCTCCATAGTGCCATGAACTAATTAAAGAGAACCCGAGGGCAATTCATCCAATGCCAATTCGTAGAGCTCTCGTTCGAATGCAGCCTGCCTGCGGGTTGTCTCCAATTCAGAAAATTTAAACTCGTTCCACTTTTCCTTCAAAGACGTTTTTTTCTGAGTGTCTTTAAAGCTACTCAAACTCAGTCCACGCTTTTTCACAAATGCCTCCATACCATGACCCTCAAAATCAAACTTCAACTTCTTATTAACCACGCATTTCGTTTCACGCGAATCCTTTCGCAATCCCCATATACTTTTAGATAGTTTATACAAATTTTTCTCGTGAAGGTTGGAAAAAGAAAAAGTTTTCCCTTTCTTTTCAAGATTATTCTTAAACTTTTTCTTCAGTTTTCTCACTTTATCAGCCACCTGAAGTCTCGTGACTTTGCAGTGAAAAGTTTTCTTGAATGAGTTATAAAAAACCATTCATGTCTGCAGTTGCAGCAACTGGATCAGCACGCTTGTTCTCAGCGTATTTATACAAGGATTGGAGAAGGTTAAGCGTGTCGTTTTCACTCCACACCATTGTCGTTTTCTTCTTCTTATTCTTGCCATTGTCTTCGGAGTTGGAGTCAGAGTCCTCTATAGCTTCCTTTTTGATGGAGCGCTTACGTGAAGAGTCAAGTTCTTCAGGATGGTATTCAGTTTCAGCAGAAGATGGAGATGACATAGCCAGGAACTCATTGAGCGCATCATCGTAACAATACTCATTGGATTTTGCTTCAGCTTTTGCCTCTTCTGATTCTTCTGGTTTAAAGGAGGATTCAGAGGAATTAGGTGACTCTTCATCTTCGTGATAGCTACTATCATTTGAACTGTCATGGTCAGGATCTTGATCTTGATGATGGGTATCATCGCTGGACAACAAAAATCAAATAAACAGAACAATATACAAGCAAGGTTTCACTAAGACATGCACAAAAATATCAACTTTACATAGAAATTGATTTCTGGTTTTTAAGAATGGGTCAGATTTTGACTTTAAAAAAAAAAAAAAAAACACTACAAACCCATAAATCTGAGATCCCCACCATATGGCTGGCTGCCATTCTTGTTCTTCTCTTCTCCATTTCTTCATCTTCTTCTTCTTCTTTCTCTCTTCTCCCATTCTTCTTCTCCCTCTTTTTCTTCTTTTTACTCTTTTAATTTTTTAGTTTCTACTGTCTTCTTTTAGAGTCTGGTATTTTTTTTTTTTTTTAATACTAAGTACTTTAGTTTTGAGAGGGCAGAGTGTAGTCCTCTTTTAAGTTTCAATTAACCAAACGTTATTTAGCTTTGGAAATGACAAAGAAAAGTTAAAAAAAAAAAAAAAAAACCCAAGTGTCAGACCTAGGTAATGTCTAGATACAATAGTATATAATATTATTAATATATATTAATGATTATTTATAATTTTATACTAAAAAATTGTATTATTATTAGAAAAATGTTACATTTATAATATTTTTAAAATATTTTTATACCAAATTATAAGTTGAAAGTTGTTATTGGTTTTAATTTGAACCTACTACTAATTTTTTTATTTTAGCCCACCTATATCAATCCGTAATAACCTATCACTTAGAATTTGTTGTGAAAATATTATGAACATATCATTTATGAATTTTATTTAAAATCTATATATTAATTAAAATATTAATAACTTTTTTCCATACCATAAGTGTTTCAACTCTCACATTTATTGTATTTTTTTTACAATTATCCAAAATGTGAATTTTATTTGTAGAAAAATTATAATAAATGTTTTTTTTAATCCCACTTTATTTTATTTTTTTAGAAAAATTAAATTAAATTCATTATTTTATATAATAGTAACACTTCTTTAATTGATACTTTTATGTTATATATATGTGTGTGTGTGTGTGTGTGTGTTTAGAAATTCTTAAACATTTTAAAACAGTATGTCGAAACAGGTCGATACTAAAATACTTCGTTTCAATAAACAAACCAAAACGAGGTCCAAAATGAAATTAATAACATTGGTTTAAAATGAAGCCAGATTGAATGGATCTAGTTTTCTCGCAGGCTAGGAATAGGAAAAAAAAGGTATAAAAAAAAAAAGAGAGAGATAAGATAATGTCCATTTGCTTAGTTTGCTAAGTGATAGATGTCAAAAAAATTAAGAGGGGAATTTAAGTAATAGTACCTAAGGAACTATATCTAAGTTTTACCCTATAAAGAAATAGTTGTGTTTTCACTTATAATTTATTTATCTTACACACCAACCTTTAAGGTTAAAATAGCGTTGTACAGAGACAACTTGTAAAAATACGTGGAAGATGAAATATTTTATCGGTTAAAGATGTTCAAATATCTCAGCTTCCAATTATTGATAAATAAAAAAATGCATTATTTATATTTTTGCCTTTTTTAAATAATAACAAATTCTATATATTATTTTATTAGTTAATGTGGGTTATGGATGGTGTAGGGGTATTGGACCCAGGAGCTCATTACCTATGTATATATTGGGCCTGGGGCCCAATCTGAGGATGTGAAGTTATTCGAGGAGGGGTAAACATTGCCAGGGGAATCCGTGTTAGTAAATGAAGAAGTTAGTTTTGGTCATAAGAACCCATAAGAGTGGTCTAAGGATGAATGCCTCCTCGGCTAACCAAAGTCGAGGTTCGAGGTGGTGGTCTGCCGTCCAGGGGAACGTTCTAGGAAATTCTGTTAATATGGATAAGCATTACAGAAACGTAGGATAGAGGGAAGTCTTAAAATATCTACGGAGAAAGCTGCTACCACCGCATTAAATGCCCTGCACCTAACTTTCTGGTTGCATTAATGTGGAGGTGATACCTGAACAGTGGTTTTCAGCCTTACAGCTACTACATATAGACTTCAGGAAGGTGCTGATGGGACAAGTATCAACACCAACCATCTAGCCTGCACGTGGAGGGTAAAAATGAAAGGGGAAGGGAGTATAAAAGGAGAGAGAGGCACTGAGAGAAAGGGATCGAAACCAACAGAGAAACACTGTAGCAATCAGGAACCAAAGTTGTAATCAAACTTATGAGAAATATATAAGAACTGATCTCCTCAGACTATGCCGAGGACGATTTTCTTTACTTTAAATCAATATATCTTCCCGTTCTTGTCATTTGAGCCTACTTTATTTGTTGTCCAACTCATTTTAGCCTAATTTTCCAACCCACTCTCTACAAATTCATTGTTTTGGACTTGTTGGGCCTGAGTCCATCCATTTGTTAGGCTAGGAACCTAAATCCGGTCCTTACAATTGGCGCCATCTGTGGGGAATTCTGGTGTTATAGTGAGCCTGATGTCCAACTATGGTAGGTTCAAGTCCACACCAGGCAGAATCTATGGGGTCCCAAGGTGAAGATCATTTTGTCAATCTCGAGCGAAGAAGGGACCGGGAGGGGAGTGTACATCCTACCCATACTAGTAAGAGCCATTCTCGGGGTGGTAGCCACCACTCTCATGGAAAAAATACCAAAGCCATGCAACAAGAGATTGATCATTTAAACAGGAAATTGCGCCATGAACGGAGAAGGCGAACTCCTTCCATTTCTGATTTCTCTTATGGCGATGAAGAGGATGGTAGTTATAGGCAAAGATCAAGGACCCCTCCCAGTGAGTCTTTCTTGTATGATGAGGACTACCACCATGAGCACAGAAACAGAAGCTCATCTTCCAAAGGCCTAGGGAATGATGCGATGAATAGAGCACTCAAACAAATTTCCAGATCACCTTTCACAAGCAGGATTGAGGAAGGGAGACTTCCTTGGCAATTCACTTAGCCCACGTTCACCATGTACAACGGTCGTACAGACCTTGTGGAGCACATTAGTCACTTCAACCAAAAAATGGTTGTACACTCCAAAAATGAGACCTTGATGTACAAGGTATTTCCATCCAACTTAGGACCTGTGGCGATGAGGTGGTTTGATGGTCTGGGTGTAGGTTCTATTGACTCCTTCAAGAAGCTCACATGAGCGTTTGGGTCTCGTTTCATTACGTGTAGTAGGGTTCCTTGGTCTTTAGATTCTCTATTGTCCCTGTCCATGCGAGAAAGTGAGACCCTGAAAACGTACTTGGACAGGTACTAGGAGATGTTTAATGAAATTGATGGGGATTTTGATGATGTAGCTATAAGAACATTCAAGGTCGAACTACCCACCGAGCATGATTTGAGAAAATCCTTAACCAAGAAGCCAATAAGAAGTGTTCGTCGGCTTATGGATCGCATTGATGAGTACAAGCGGGTCGAGGAAGACCAACAGCAAGGTAAGGGGAAGGGTAAGGTTATCCCTCAAAAGAGGAGGGATTTCAGGTTGGATAGATGCAACAATAACAGACCCTGGAGGGATTTTACGGGACAACCTGGATCTACGGCTCCTCAGGTGGTTAACATTGTGTTCCGAGAACCAGTGCATCAAGTCTTGGAAAAGATCAAGAATGAGCCATACTTCAAATGGCCAAACAAAATGGGAGGAGATCCCTTGAAGCGCAACTAAAGCCTCCATTACCAATATCACCAGGAGCATGGGCATACCACCGAGGACTGCAAAACTCTGTGGAACCATCTAGAGCAACTAGTTAGAGAGGGAAGGTTACAGCAATTTTTGTATAGGCCCAATGGACAAAGAGACCAATCAAGGTCAGGGGCTCAGGGGAACGCTTCTTCAAGGCCCCCGTTAGGCATAATTAATGTCATCTTTGTTGCACCTGGGAGGACTGCTTCTCATCCTTCCAAGGTGATGTCTGTAGCTCAGCTACCAGCCAAGGACCCTGATTGTGCGCCGAAGAGGGCTAGAATGGAGATCTGACCGATACTGAGTTTTTCGGATGAGGACAAAATGGGAACCATCCAGCCACACGATGATGCTTTGGTGATTACCCTTAGAATAAGAGGGTATGATGTGAAGAGGGTGATGGTAGACTAGGGCAGTGGTGTAGAGATTATGTACCTTGACTTGTACAGAGGGTTGAACTTAAACCCTAAGGACCTGACAGCCTATGATTCACCTTTGGTAAGTTTCGACGAGAAGGTTGTCATCTCAAAGGGTCAGATCAGGTTACCGTGTAGGCGGGTTTAGAAATGGTTGAAGTGGACTTCATTGTGGTGGATGCATACTCTCCTTACACGGCTATTGTGGCCAGACCCTGGCTTCATGCCTTGGGGGCCGTTTCTTCTACTCTACATTTGAAATTAAAGTATCCATCAGGGGACCTGATTGAGGAGCTCGTGGGGAGTCAATCCATGGCTAGGCAGTGCCTCGTGGCTGCAATTATGCATCAGCCTCTACTGAAGGGGGCTTATAGCAATCAAAGTCTCTGGTGTTGCCTGTTGATGGGCCAACTGAGGAGGCAAAATGTGAGGATTTGGAGAAAATTGTTATGGGTGGTGATTCGGAGAAGTTTTTTCAGGTTGAAGCCCAGCTGCCTCCTCAGGATAAGGAAGAACTGATAGAATTTCTCAGGAGGAACGTTGATGTGTTCACGTGGAGTGCTTACGAAGCTCTGGGGGTGGATCCAAGCTTCATCTACGATCATTTGAATGTCAATCTATCTGTCACCCCCAAAAAGCAACCACCTCGGCGCTTATCTAAGGATCATTCTGATGTTGTCAAAGACGAGATGATGAAGCTCAAGCAGGCTGGGGCGATCAAAGAGGTATTCTACCCTGAATGGTTGGCTAATACAATGGTAGTAAAGAAGAAGAATGGGAAGTGGTGGGTGTGTGTGGATTTCACAGACTTGAACAAAGCCTGTCCAAAGGACCCCTTTCCCATGCCTCAGATTGATCAGTTAGTGGACGCAACTGTAGGCCATCCTCGGATTTTGTCACTCCTATTGGAAACTACCATTATAAGGTGATACCTTTTGGATTGAAAAATGCAGGGTCTATCTATCAGAGGATGATGACTAGGATGTTTAAGCCACAATTGGGCAAGAATATTGAAGTATATATAGACGACATGGTGGTCAAGAGTAAGTTGGAATCTGAGCACGTTAACGACCTCGGAAATATCTTTGAGATCTTGAGGAGGCATAAGCTACGACTCAATGCTTCTAAGTGTTCTTTTGGGGTCAGATCAGGGAAGTTTTTGGGGTACATGGTTACACACTGTGAAATTGAAGTTAACCCTGACCAAATTAAAGCAATCAATAATCTGCAGCCACCTCAGAATCCCAAAGAGGTCCAAAAGCTAACAGAGATGACTGCTGCTCTAAACCGATTCATCTCTCGGTTAACAGATAGGGGTAGACCTTTCTTCCAATTGTTGAATAAGTGGAAAGGATTTGAATGAATTGAGGAATGTGTCCTGGCTTTCCAGTAGTTGAAGGAGTATCTTTCTCGGTCACCCATTATGTCCAAACTCGAGGTGGAAGAGGTTTTGTTTGCCTATATTGCTGTGGCTTCCCATGCGATAAGCTTGGTACTTGTACGGGTTGATAGTGGTGTATAGAGGTCGGTCTATTATATGAGTAAGTTAATGCATGAGGCCGAGGTCCGTTACCTACCTCTAGAGATGGCCATTTTGGCAGTTGTGCATGCTACGCGCAAACTCCCCCACTACTTCCAATCACACACGATTGTTGTCCTGACCCAGCTCCCGCTTAGATCTCTACTTCGGAGTGCTGATTACACAGGAAGGATTTCCAAGTGGGGTACGATCCTAGGGGCTTTTGATATCAAGTACATGCCTCGCACCTCTGTCAAGGGTCAGGTCCTCGCCGATCTTGTGGCCGAGTTTACCGAAACCCCACTAGATGAGAGAATAGAGAAGCAGAACATGGATGGAAAATCGGTTGGTGCAATTTCCTCACAAGAACCTTTGTCCTGGAAAGTATACGTTGATGGTGTAGCGAACCACATAGGATATGGAGTAGGGCTAGTTCTGACATCTCCAGAAAGGATCACAATTGAGAAATCCTTGAGATTGGGCTTTTCGGCCACAAACAATGAGGCTGAGTATGAAGTACTATTGGTAGGGATGACCATGGTTCAGAAAATGGGTGGAAAAATAGTGGAAATCTTCTCTGATTCAAGGCTGGTTGTGGGCCAAGTTCAAAGAGAGTTGGAAGCTAGAGATCTAAGAATGCAGGGATATTTGAACCAGGTAAAACACTTACAGTCTAGATTTGAGTCTTTTAATCTGTCACAAATCCCTAGAAGTAAAAATACACATGCTGACTCTCTTGCCACACTAGTAACATCCTCGGAGATGGGAGATGGGATTCAAGTTCATCAAACAAGGGTGGGTTTTAGCTGGATGGACTCTATTGTGTTATTCCTTAAGGAGGATGTCTTGCCCGAGGGTAAGTCCAAGGCTGACAAGGTACAGAGGAAGGGTCCTCGGTTTTGGCTATCCGAGGACCAAAAGTTGTACAAGAGATCTTTTTCTGGCCCATATCTACTATGCATACACCCTGAAGCAGTTAAGCTACTCCTAGAAGAATTACATGAAGGGATTTATGGAAGCCACACAGGAGGCAGATCTTTGTCTCACAGGGCCCTCACTTAAGGATATTGGTGGCCAAATATGTAGAGGGAAGCACAAGAGTATGTGAAGAAGTGTGAACAATGTTAAAGATTTGCACTAAACATTCATCAACTGGGAGGAGTCCTTAATCCTCTATCCAGCCCTTGGCCTTTTGCTCAATGGGGCTTGGACATTGTAGGTCCTTTCCCTAAGGCAACAGGGAATAAGAAGTATTTGTTGGTCGGCACGGATTACTTTACCAAGTGGGTTGAAGCTGAACCATTGGCAAATATCAGGGATGTGGATGCCAAGAGATTTGTTTGGAAAAATATTGTCACTCGGTTTGGAATCCCTCGTACCCTAATCTTGGACAACGGTCTTCAGTTCGATAGCAAAGCCTTCAAGAGGTATTGTTGTGACCTAGGCATAATAAATAGGTATTCCACCCTGGCACATCCACAGAGGAATGGACAGGCTGGAGCTGTCAATAAGGTCATAGTGAGTGGGCTTAAAAAGAGACTGGACAACGCAAAGGGAAGATGGGTAGAAGAGTTGCCACACGTCCTTTGGACATACCGGACTACACCTCGAAGGTCCACTGGGGAAACTCCATTTTCAATGACTTATGGTGCCGAGACTGTTATCCCTCTAAAGACTAGATTCCCAACACTGAGAACAAGTTCTTTCACCCCAAGCAACAATGACGAGCTGTTAGGAAAGAGCCTAGACTTAATTGAAGAGCGAAGAGAAAGTGCCATGGTCCAATTAACATATTATTAACACAAGCTCAAGCAAGGGTATGATGCTAATGTGAAGCTAAGGCCACTGGCACCTGGAGATTTGGTGTTAAGAAAGGTTCTGAGTACTGCAAAGAACCTAGCATGGGGAAAGTTAGGGCCCAATTGGGAAGGGCCATATCGCATCACCTCGGTGATCGGAATAGGTGCGTATCATCTTGAAGACCTAGACGAGAATGTTGTACTACATCCCTAGAATGTAAATAACTTGAAAATGTATTATTATTAATAAAAGTACATCCTGTCACATTCTCGTTTATTACATTATCTGTTGAGCTTCATATTATTGTCTATTTAAGTATCAAACAGAACCTGGTCATGTCTGGCTCCTTGGATCACATACCTTAGGTAAATTGATATGTTAAGTTACTTTTCTGAGTATTAAACAGAACCTTAGCTATGCCTGGTTCCTCGGCCACATACTTTGGATAAATTAATACTTAATGGCATCTTTCTAAGTATCAAACAGAATCTTGGTCATGCCTGGCTCCTCGGACCACATACCTTGGGTAAATTGATATGTTAAGTTACTTTTCTGAGTATTAAACAGAACCTTAGCTATGTTTGGTTTCTCGGAACACATACTTTGGGTAAATTAATACTTAATGGCATCTTTCTAAGTATCAAACAGAACCTTGGTCATGCTTGGCTCCTTGAACCACATACCTTGGGTAAATTGATATGTTAAGTTACTTTTCTGAGTATGAAACAGAACCTTAGCTATGCCTGGTTCCTCGGACCACATATTTTGGGTAAATTAATACTTAATGACATCTTTCTAAGTATCAAACAGAACCTTGGTCATGCGTGGCTCCTCGGACCACATACCTTGGGTAAATTGATATGTTAAGTTACTTTTCTGAGTATTAAATAGAACCTTAGCTATGTCTGGTTCTTCGGACCACATGCTTTGGTTAAATTAATACTTAATGGCATCTTTCTAAGTATCAAATAGAACCTTGGTCATGCGTGGCTCCTCGAACCACATACCTTGGGCGAATTGATATGTTAAGTTACTTTTCTGAGTATTAAACAAAACCTTAGCTATGCCTGGTTCCTCGGACCACATACTTTGGGTAAATTAATACTTAATGGCATGTTTCTAAGTATCAAACAGAATCTTGGTCATACGTGGCTCCTCGGACCACACACCTTGGGTAAATTGATATGTTAAGTTACTTTTTTGAGTATTAAACAGAACTTTAGCTATGCCTAGTTCCTCGGACCACATACTTTGGATAAATTAATACTTAAATGACATCTTTCTAAGTATCAAACAGAACCTTGGTCATGTCTGACTCCTCAAACCACATGCCTTGGGTAAATTGATATGTTAAGTTACTTTTCTGAGTATGAAACAGAACCTTAGCTATGCTTGGATCCTCAGACCACATGCTTTGGGTAAATTAATACTCCCTAACATCCATCTAAGTATTAAACAGAACTTCAGCTATGCCTGGCTCCTCGGACCACATGTTTTGGGTAAACTAATACTTCCAATCATTTTACCAAGTGTCAGGGCAAAGCTTTAGTTATTTCAGACTTCTTGGACTACATGCTTAAGGTAAATTAGTGCTTCTTATTGATTACTTGAATGCCAAAAATGATCAGTCACTCTAAACGGCAGAGATTTTCACTGTGATAGCAGGCTCAAGTGGATGCTCATGAGCATCACTTAAAGCATTTACAGGTATACCTGTAATTGTTTGAGAATTGATTATCCCTATGGTCCTTTAAACTTGCTAATGAGTAAGGAACAGAGTAAGTTGAAACCTGTATGTAGGCTACATTACTATGTATGTCCTTAAAGTTAAAATTATGCTTTGCCGAGATGATGGACTTAGTAGATCTGACTTGTTTTGCTGCTGACCCTATGAGATGGGATAACTTTCCTGTTACTTATGTAGATTAATGAGAAGAGGTTTACCTCATTACTACACTTATTAAGTGTTAGATAAGATAGAAATTATACCAACACCAGTATGAGAATCATAGGAAGAAAGAAAATGTGCATAAACTTTTATTAATTAAAGCCTCAAAGCAAGGTAGATTAAGTACAAAAGGGGCAACTTAGTTACAAACTTGGAAAACCAAAACAGAAGTTACAAGCAAAATAAAAGAAAAGAAAAACACAAAAGAAAGAACTACACTAAAATCTATTTCTTTTTTGTTACAAGTTTTTCCTTGGAAGGGCCTTTGACAAGCTAGGTGGATGTTGCTTCTGAGGCCTCGGGGCCCTTGCTTGCAGGATCAGCCATGGCAGGCAGGGGAAGAGTGGCCAGGACAATCTCCATCTTTTTAGGAGCTTCTTTCACGACAGAAGGGTCTTGGCTGACAGTTGGGGGCTTCATTGCACTAGGGGCCATTCCCTGGTTTGCGTTCTTGACTTTTTTTGTGACCCCGGGTTGCTCGGCCTCCTTAGAGGGTTTGCCAGAAGAGGTTAGAACATTGGTTGTATTGTCCTTGCCAACTTCTACCACCTCGGAGGCGGTTTCAGTCCTCGAGCCAGAAGGAACAAACTCTCTGATGGCAAGGGGTAGTATACATTCTCTACCTTCCTAAGTACAGATGAAGCCTCAACCTAGCCTGGTTGAGAGCTTCATTCCACACTTGGGAGCAGTAGTTCCTACATATCCCCGAGACCTCAGCCCTAAGGGCTTCCTCGGTCTCTGCCATTCCGACATCGTATCCCTCTTGCTCGGCCTGATCCCGAGCCTTCTCTGCTCATTCCCTAGCCTTCTCTAGCTTCTTCTTGAGGGCGACGATCTGTGCTTTGGAGGCGGCCAACTAATCCTCGGCATTGCGAATGAGCACCCGTTGGCCTTCAACCTGCCTTTTAGCGCTATCCAGGGCAGCTGCAGCGTTTTTTCTCTCCCTCTCCTCCTCAAGCAGCCTACTCTTGAGCTCTTGAATGCTCTTTTCGGTCACATTAAAGGCCTCCACGACAGCATTGCGTCTTCCCTCCTCTTCCTTCATCTGCCGGTGGCAGTAATTGGTTGTCTCCTCCACCCGGAAGGAGGCTTGAACAGCCTGCCGAGGAAAGAAACATAAATTAGAAAAAGAAAGAAAGGAAGGCAGTAAAGGAAAAGAGAGGAGAAGAAGGAGCTAAGTAGAGGACATACCACGGCGAGATACCTTTTCAAGCTGAGGAAGACCTCGTGCCTCCTCATGGACCGGAGCTCAGCCATGTCCTCGAGGAGCAGCAGAGCCTACTCCACCACGTCGACTACATAGCCGACCATCCCTCCTTGGAAGTCCCTGATGGAGGCACTAGCTAGAAGAGGAGCCCCATCCAGCATTAGGGTGGAGGTCCAGGCTGGAGGGGCAACCTGAGGATCACTCGTCTTCTCGGCGCCCTTCTGCCCCACCTTGGCTTGCTTGGCCGTTTTCTAGGCCTCATCCTCTTGAGAGGGGTGGGTTTTTCCAACTTCCACCACCTCATTGCCCTTTGGCTCTCTTTTTCTCTTCAAGTCGGCAGGTTTAGATCTGAGGGACAGGGCAAGTAGGGGGGTGGGAAGCCTAGTCTGAGTGGCCTTCCCAAGCGCATTCCCCTCCAGTTGGGACTCTATCAGTTCCATCAGGATGGACCTTGGCTTACGTTGAATCCCTATCTTGTCAAGTATTGGGGTGAATGGATGGCCGAGGTCAAAAGTTGAAGTTTTTGGGGACAAAGCTTAATTGAAGACTTCAAACTCGTCCTCGAAATCAGATACTTCGACTACTTCTTCCTCTTCTTCTTCTTCTGTGTTGGCAAGGTGAGAAGAAGTGGCCACTCCGGTTGTCCGTTATGGTGGCAAGGCTACCTTTGGTATGCCTTCGGGTATTGGCTTGGTGGTGAGCATGCCTTTTGGAACGGGCCGGTGAGGAGAAAGCTAGGAGCAGCTACACTAATCTAGTGCAGCAAAGGATCTCTAGCTTTAATAACACACTTTGGTGCCTGGAAGCTCTTGGAAATCGGGATGTAGTCCAAGATTAGGTGGGCCGCCCTCAGTTGACCGTCAGTGTGGACAAACACTTTGGCCTTTAAAATTTTGTCCAAGCTTTGCCGATTTACAAGACTGAAGTTGGGAATGGCAGCGTTTTTGTCTGCAAAACCATTGGAAAAGACAAAAAACATCATTAGTAAAGAATAAGGCAAATCAAAGGGAATTTCATGCACGAACACAAACGAAAAAGAAAGAGAAAAGAGGTAACTTTGAAATTACAAATCTAAACCTAGAACCCCACCTGGTTTCCCCTCTCTCGTCGGACAGGGGAGGCCATCGTGCCACTCCCTTAATAGGATCAAAAAGTCCTTTTCAAGCCTTTGTTGGAGTCGGGAAGGCATTGGATGAGCCTGACCTTAGGGTACCTAGATTTTAGGTAGTACCCCTGCCTGGTTAGGTGGTGGAGGTTGTAAATCCAGTTTATATCGTGGTGGGTGAGGTTTAAGCCCATTCTCTCATTAAGGGCATCTACACAGCCTAATATTCTAAACATATTAGGGGCACATTGGGTGGGAGCTAACCTATGGGCCCTAAGATAATCCCCAGTGACCGTGCCCATAGGGGTTCTCATCCCCCCTTCTATGAAGGCGATCATTAGGATTACTTCGTCTCCCTCTCGCCTTTCTTCAAACCATTGCCCTTCCTTACAATATCTAATGCCTACTTCTGGAGGGATTCTATATCGAGCTCTGAAGCTCTCTAAACCCTCCTTAGAGTCTACCAAACTTTTGAATCTACCCATTCCTAAGAGAGAGTTGGAGGTACTGAGAAGATAATAAGAAGGAAGAGGAGTCGAGGAGGAAAAGACACCAAGAAAAGAAAATTATACGGAAAGATAAAGTGAAAAGATTTATGAAGACTTACAGAAAAAAGAAAAGTATCCTCGGACAGGCTTTTGGTATTTGTAAGGGCACAAGTGAGTTAGGGAAGTTTGCAGATTCAATGTATGTGCGCTAGATTGAAATGAATGCTACGATGAGGTGAGTGATTGATTTGAGTGGTATTTATATCAATGAGGGAGTTAGAAGCGGGAAAATTGTCGCCCAGGTTCTAGCAGAACCCTCAGCCGTTGGATCCGCATCTTGTCGTAGAACGTGGGGAACACAAAGTCGTAAAAATTTAATGAGGAAGAGTCTCGAATACCGAAGCGTCAGGTGAGAGCCTTGAGAAGTTAAAAAGGGCATCTGTACCGTCAGAGGTGATGTAAAATGGGCGCGGAGGAACTATCATTACATTGAAATCCTCTTTTCTTCCTGAGGAGCCAGAAAGAAGAATTCCGAGGGGCTATTGTAGGGGTATTGGGCCCAGGAGCTCATTACCTATGTATATATTGTGTAGTGACCCAAAAAGGGGGGTCTTGCATTCTATGGAATCCCACATCGCCTAGGGAAGCACATGAGAATGTGTTTATAAGGAATGACCTCCCTTCAATGTGTAGAGGCCTTTTCCCCAGCGCAACCTGGGGAAGAACAAAACCATGAGGAGTATGGGCCCCAAAATGGACAATATCTACACAGTTGGGGCGGGGCCGTTACATATTAGGCCTGGGGCCCAATCCGAGGATGTGAAGTCGTCCGAGGAGGGGTAAACATTACCAGGGGAGTCCGTGTTGGTAAATGAAGAAGTTAGTTTTGGTCATAAGAACCCATAAGAGTGGTCTGAGGATGAATGCCTCCTCGGCTAACCAAAGGCAAGGTTCGAGGTGGTGGTCTGCCGTCCAGGGGAACGTTTTAGGAAATTCTGTTGATACAGATAAGCATTACAGAATCGTAGGACAGGGGGAAGTCTTAAAATATCTAAGGAGAAAGCTGCTACCACCGCATTAAAATGCTCTGCAGCTAACCTTCTAGCCGCATTAATGTGGAGGTGATACCTAAACAGTGGTTTTTAGCCTTACAGCTACTACATATAAACTTCAGGAAGGTGCTGATAGGATAAGTATCAACACCAACCATCTGGCCTGCACGTGAAGGGTAAAAGGAGAGAGAAGCACTGAGAGAAAGGGATCGAAACCAAGAGAGAAACACTGTAGCAATCAGGAACCAAAGTTGTAATCAAACTTGTGAGAAATATATAAAAACTGATCTCCTCGGACTGTGCCGATGACGATTTTCTTTACTTTAAATCAATATATCTTCCTATTCTTGTCATTTGAGCCTACTTTATTTGTTGTCCAACTCATTTTAGCCCAGTTTTCCAACCTACTCTCTACAAATTCATTGTTTTGGGCTTGTTGGGCCTGAGTCCATCCATCTGTTAGGCCAGGAACTCAAATCTGGTCCTTACAGATGGAATGACTAACTGTGACAACACCTAAGAACTTACATGACCAAAATGATAAAAATAAAATTTACTAGACCAACATAACAATGGACCAAATTTAAATGTCATAATTTGTAGTTTTGCCAAATTTTAACTATTTGGTATTTTTCCAATTCCCTAGGAAATATTTAATTTGGTGGAAATATAAATAAGTCTAGGGATACATCTTTTTAAACAATTTGTCCTGGCCTAACAGATGGAATGACTAACTGTGACAACACCTAAGAACTTACATGACCAAAATGATAAAAATAAAATTTACTAGACCAACATAACAATGGACCAAATTTAAATGTCATAATTTGTAGTTTTGCCAAATTTTAACTATTTGGTATTTTTCCAATTCCCTAGGAAATATTTAATTTGGTGGAAATATAAATAAGTCTAGGGATACATCTTTTTAAACAATTTGCTATCTCAATAAATTGTGGAATAAGTTGTGTCCCTAACAAAATTGGTGGAAATATATTAGTTTTGATTTTTTTTTTTTTTAAATAATTCAATAGTTACAACTTATAATGGGGAGAGGGAATTCAAACTTTAGATTTCTCCATTGAAAACATCAAGAAGTACCAACTAGTTGAACTATAACACTCGGCAATTATGAAATCTTATATTCTACTCATTCTTAATATATATATATATATATATATAACCGAATCTTTTTAAGCTCCCACAATTTTCCACGTCAACAATACCTAAATAAATAATAATAAATCTTTTTTTTTTCCACCAAATACAAATTACAAACCGTAGGTTTCAGCCAATACTTAAATAAATAATAATAAATCTTTTTTTTTTTCCACCAAGTACAAATTACAAACCGTAGGTTTCAGCCGCAACTATCTCAAACCTATCTCTCAAACGCAAACTCAGCCCTAACAAAACCCTCGATCAAACTCTCTCTATTTCAAGCTCACTCCCATCTCCTTCTTCTTCTTTAACTCTCTCATTCAATGCAGCTCCCTCCTTTTTCTCAGCCACAACTCCTCTGGCTGATGTCAATTTTGATTCATGGTTATTTTGTTCTTGAGATTTTGTCATTTGGGCATTGATTATTTTTTGGCCCCCTTTCTGGGCATTTGATTTTCAGGATTGATTTGAAGAATTTGGATCGTTTTCCGTTTCTGATGTTGGACGATTTTTCAGGTATGAAGAATTCCAATCTAATCTTTTTCAAGTTTCAATTTTATTTGATTGATATGGGTTAAAATTCAGATTGAAATTGGTTTAAATGGAACAGAGCCTCAAAGTTATGTTTTAATTATATGTCTTCAATTAGGTTTTCTATTGATTTAGGGATTTCAAATTCTACAGGTTTGGTAAGAAAATATTGTAAATATCGATGGGTTTCATAGTGGGGATAGTATCGATTTAATGGTTTTTTTTTTTTTTTTGAAAGGCCTAAAAGTCGGCTTGATGATTAATTTATTTTGGTTGACAAATTAATTCATATTGTTGTAGATTGTGGTTTCAGAATTTTCAATGATATGTATGGGTTGTGTGTTGCAGATAGTTATGGGCTGCTGCTGGGGTTTGTTTAATTAATTTATTTTGGGTTGCTGCTGGGGTTTGTTTCAGTTTCGGGTTGCTGGAGTTTTTAATATCGTTTTTTATCTGAATTTGTTTTAATTTAGGCTTATGTTTGGATTTATAAAAAAATTTAGGCTTATGTTTGGGCATGTGATTTTTTGAAAGAAAAATTCTTTTTGTTAACAGAGAATGTTCATAATATATGATTGTTTAAGGTCCTCAGATATTGTCAAGAACTGTTTTTTTCTTTTTTGTTTCTCTAAAACTACACAGTAAATTAAAACATGCATTTCTCTTTACAAAAACAGTCCTATGGACAGTGAGATTGACATGTCTTTCCATTTGATTTTTGAATTTGATTGTGATTATCAATTTTTCATATACTTACTAATATATTTATTGTTTCTATGTCTTATTGTGGTACAAATCAAATACTTTAGTGGGGTTTTTCAAACTTGGGCTTCTTCCCAGTTAAGTGATGGTATTATGATTTCTTTTGATTACATTTTTGTTTATGGTATCTTAATTTCTAATGTTGTTTCCACTTTGCAATTTTTATTTCATGTTAAATTATGCTTGATATGACTTTTGATTTTAGTTCTAATATCACATTAGCTACTGAGCATGTGAATCTGTTTCCAACTACTAAAGCTTAGAATGACCTGTTTTTGATGCTATCTTCCAGATCTTGCACATTTCTTTGTTGCCTCCTAAAGATTGCAATCTCTGTAGTTCTGTACCTCTATATCATAATGCACCTGAGCATGTGAATCAGTTTCCGACTATTAAAGATTGCAAAGCCAGTACCTCTTTTCTTTGAGAAATTGAACATTTTGGTACTACACACAGAGAGACATACATTGATCCATGTCTAGGTTTAGAAATATATATTATGTTACTTTCTTTTTTGCGTGCTTGGAGTTGCAAAGGATGTAGGAGTTAATTCTCTCATTGTTGTTTTTGTGAGTAGGTATTAACTTGATTTAGGTGGTCATTTATTGCACTATTATTGATCTTCGTTATTCTTTTTTTTACAAATTATTTTAATTAAAAAAAACTAAAAAAAATACTTATTTTGCAGGTTCTACATTCATTTTTGGATAAAGAGCTGCATACTAAACTGCATCGACTCAAGGTTTGTTAACAATTTCTGTAAAAAAATTTAAAAAAAAAGTTCCTGTTGCATAAAAGTTATATATAAATAGTCAATATAAAACCATTAATCAGATCATTTACTGCTTTGCTACTAATACATGTATTGCACTATTTGTCTGATGTAGATAGTTTTGTTTATGGAATCTATATTTGTTCATTATTCTGTTTACTTGCTAAATAAAAGAAAAAAGAGAAACAAAAAAAAAAATGACTCTTTTGTTTTTAGACTATTTTCATTTTAAAAAGTATATTTAACTCAGCTGAGTTGTTATACAAAATAAAAGAAATATTTCTTTTAAACGGTTGGAACATATTGTTTATTGCGATTGTTATACTCATTATAATTGTTTTTAGTTGTTTTTCCAATAATTCATTGTGAGAAGGTAAAATATTTCTTTTAAATGGTTGGAAGGTAAAATATTTGTTTTCAATCATACAACCTGCCCTTGAATATTTTGTATCTATAAAAATTCTTCTCTTGGCTTCAACTCAAACTTTTCTCATAAACAATACTACTTTTGTTAGTGGGAAAGAAAGGAAAAACAGCTACCGTACATCATCTGTAAAGGAAAAACCAAACAACTCGGCAACCCAATCTTTTCTGTGTTAGACAACACCTTTAAGATAATATACCCAACTGTTTTGTTCTTATTACAGAATCTGAATCTAAATTCCCAAATTTTTGAATGTTTACATAAATTTATGATCTTTTTCACTCATTTTTATTGTGTCCATGCTTTAATTTAAAAGATATTGCATTAAACGACGTCGTTGGGTTATTTTGGCATTTTAAAAGGTGTAGGAGTGGTGGAGAAAGTAGAAGTAGAGGTGGAGATAAAGGAATATAAGTATGAGGAATTAGTTAAAGCCCTTGAAAACTTTGAATACAAGTATTATATCTTTCTATTCTTTTTGTTTGTTTATCTAATTCTTTGACTGGATTGAAAAGAATTAGATTCCCATAGGTGTATAAAATTTGTTAACCCTGACAAACTTTAGTAGTTTTGGAAATCTTTAAACATTTTTGGCAGTTATAAATAAATAGTTAAGTTCTTTCTCAATCTAACATTTTAATCTATTTAGATTTTTATAATTTTGGGTGTGTTATTGATGGTTGATATATGTGCCAATTTGTTTGGTCTGTTATCCGCTCATCTTGTAACTCCCTTGATATCCTTGCTCCAAGAGGTATAAAACAATGCAAGAAAGCTTGGCGAGCTAAAACTTTTAGAGTTACTTCCTTCCCAATCGAGTCTAAAATCTTAACAATTTATGTTAGGTTTGTTAATTCTGCTTCCAACAATCTCCCTCTATGTTCTTGATATTTGGTTCTTCATTTTGTGAATTTTAATTATTTTTATTTTGCTTCATTCATCTCTCTTCAAATATTACGATTATTTGTTGGTGATATTTCTGCATTATGGTGTTTTTAAAATAAGGCTGCTTTTGAATCAATTTGTATCTATGCTAATGGTGTATATATTGAGAATTTTAATAATAAAGGCATGCAAGATTTTGATAAAATCATGAATCTTAACTTTTGTTAAGGGCTGCAAAAGTAGGAAATGAAAATTCTGGAATTTTGCTTTTGTCTGCACAGTTTTGCAAGGCAGGAAGCTTATGATGGGGGAGCTTTAGTTGTAGAGCACAGAGAAGAATGAAGCAATCCAAGAGAGACTCTTTGTGATACAGTATAGAGTCAACAACAATATGCTTGCAGCTGTTTTCTCATATTTAATATGATAACTTAAACAAGTCTTATGAAGAAAATTATTTTTATTGATAAAATATAGTTAGTGAAGCTGCCCCCAGCAATTTAATAAGATTTTGTTGTTGATTTACAAAACTCTTTGAATATTATGATCATTTGTTATTAGTGCATGTCATATATTTTACTTTTTGTTAGTGTTTCTTTTAAATGTGATATGTAATCTTTTGATTTGAAATTTTACCCTTTTTGTTGTGAAGGCAATAACCAGTGATAGAACATCATATTATTTTTCATCTACTCAAATTGTAAATCACAACAACAAAAAGTATGTAAGCTTCTGCCTAGAAATGAACATTGTAGAACATTGTAAATTGCTTCAAATGAGCAATAATTTGCTTTGTTGGCAGATTAAGAAATATTTGACAAGGTCACTATATATATATATATATATATATATAGACACGCACACACCTACCTTGGTTGACCAGCTTAAATCCTAATGAAATTTGTATATTCCTTTTTGTGTGAGTCATTCCTTAAAATCCAAAGCGAAAAGGTTCATTTAAGTTGACTAAATTTCTCTCAACCCAACAAAAAATGCATTTAATTTGATTAAAAAAAATATTTAGCATTCCTAAGAACTTTCCCGTGCATCGCACGGGTTAGTGACTAGTTTAGTATAATATAATAATAAAAAATAAGTATGAAATAAAATCTATCTATAATCTATAAAATCAAGAAATCATATACTATAAAATTGCACCCTATAAACAATGGTTACGGTAAAATTGATGTCATTTTTATTTATTTATTTATTTTGCATTTATGAATTTCTACATATTTTACGGTAAAATTGTACCTTATCCCTTCTAAAGTTGATTTACATGATACATACCACTTTTAAAGTTTTTAATTTTATTTTCCAAAAAAGTATAATTATAGTTTTATAAAACTAATAAAAATAAATTCATCCAAACAATTACTATTAAGTACTTTCGAAGTACATGATCATCCCTCCTTTTTAGCAACATTTTCATCAACAATCAATTTTAGTTTTGCTATAAAATTTAAAATTTCCATTATTGTGTGATCGATGAGGTTAGCAATAAATTAAGAGTAATGTACTAATGTTAGAGATACAAACTATTTTACAACATTTTTACAAACTGTTGATGTGGTTAACTTAGTGGTTTTCATCTAGACCCACCATTAACATCACTTTTTCATTTACCAATAAGCACTCGCCACATCAGCAGTTTGTAAAATAGTTTGTATCTCTAGTATCACTCATAAATTAAAGGAAATTTTACAACATGTTTTAGCTTTCACTAAACCTGCTCACTCTTTTCTTCCAAAATCAAAATGAAGTATCAAAGTATAGACCTACTAAATAGAAAGAAAAATAAATGCTATACACTATTTATTTTCCCTTTTGAATTGAAAATGTTAAATGATTTATTCCTCTTGTCTCAAATTATGTTTATTTACATCTATTGAAGGTAAGGAAATTTGGCCTATTCCAAAGGTAGAGTGCTAGGGAGATTTCAATATATGAAAACTCTCTATTTTCTATTGATAATAGGCATTTTATTTTGGGCTTTAAAATTCTAATTAAAATTCATAGAAAGAAAAGAACACACAAATGTGGTTAGGCATATTTTAGCCACATGATAGAAACTTGAATGTGAAAATTATTACTCTCATTGTGGGGAAACTTTTCCATGGAAAATTATTACACATTCCTCTTATATAGATTTTTTTATTTTTTATTTTTTTTATGGGATCTCTTATATAGATTTGGTTTGGTTTCCATGTGTCATGTGTGACAGACCCATATGTAAAGATTCACTATTATGTGAGAGACGGTACATAACATGGCCAGTGCACCAAATTGCTTCACTTCTACATCTACTGACAATTCTATAGAATATATGAATGAGAAAATCAAGGGTGAACGGCAATGTAGCAGCCTTTCAAACTCCTTTACGGAGATATATATATACATACCGATGAAAATAAGCCTGATGACCTTGTTTTCCACTGAAATCTCATTCTTCTTTGGCTCTCTTATTTCCATGCCCTTTAACGTTAGGGCATGCCACTATGATGGGCAAATCAATTCTCATTAAAGAGTAAAAAATTACACACACACCAAAAAAAAAATATATATATTGTGGAGATTCTATAGTTCACAATTATACCTGTGCGCACCGGAAATAAGGCTGTTGGGCTTAACCTCACTTGGGCTCACAACTTACTTATAAGGTGGGCTTAGGATTTCCTACTTTGGGTCGTTCTCGGCACAGAGACTCAACGTAGTTTATTCTCTCTCTTTCTGAATCGCTGTTTTTTCTCTTCTCTCTCTCTTTTGTGAACCTCTCAACAACCCTTTTTTCTTCCCTAGTTTCCCCTATTTATAGCTCTAAATTAGTGGAGAGATCATGATTACTGCCATAATTAGTGCAATTGAAGGTCCAATATTATCTGTTGTAAGTGGATGTTTAGGTGAGAGTGGAATGCAGCGAATGTGGCCTTGGAACTTGGTTCCAACTCAAGCGAATATGCCCGGAAGTGATGCTTCCTGGAAACTGCCGAGCATGCTATGGTATGCTCGGATTTCAGTTTTTCTTTATTATTCGGGCGTTTTATGCCGAGCAGTGGTTAGGTGACGAGACTTGGATTTGTAGTTTGTGAGGGTAGAATAAAAAGGGATTGAAAAATTGGGCCGCGCTACTGGGCCTGAATCCAAGGCCCAATTGGATCTGGGGAACCTCGGTGCCGTACATTAGTCCCCCCTTGATTCATGCTCGGTTACAGAGAAGAATCAAGGAACCGAAAAGGCATTCTTGTTTTGGGAGTTTAACAGTTAGAAACTTGGGCGGTTACGGCATCCCATTAATGCTCTTCTCAAAAGACGCGCTATTCCGGGGTGCCAGGTTCAGTTGTCACTATTACCTGATGGTTCATGAATCGAGGCGAAGCGCGTGTCGATTATCATTGGCATTCGTAGGGTTTTTTGTGAATCATGCCTATTTATTGCTGATTAAACGTTTCTCTGTTCTCTTTCGCTTCTATAAATAGTTCACCTCAAAACGTTCTTTCACTTTTTCGCTTCCTTGTTCCTGTGTTTACTCTCTACCGAGCATTCATCTGAGCGCTTACTCACCAGCCTAAAGACCCTTCCTTCCTTAGAGCCCAAAGTAAGTTCTCTCCCCCCTCCTTTTACTTCAGCTTCTTTCTTCGAGTTTCTTCCTTTAGTATTAGATTTCGAAATGGGTTATTCTTATCTTCTGGACACCCTGGCGTCTTTAGCCATCTTTAGGGAAAATTTTGATATCCCTAGTGATGTGGAAGTGGCTTACTGCCACGAGAGCGAGATTGCTCTCCACAGATCTTCCCCCTAATGGCAATTCTAGAGGGTGGGGTTAGGTTTCTCGTGGACCCTCTTTTAGTCAACACACTTAGGTACTACGGGCTGTGCCCCGACCAACTCCCACCCAATTTTTACCGGGTAGTTAGTTGTGTCAGTAAGTTGAACCATACATTTGATTTACAGTTGGATTACCATGACATAAACCACATGTACAGTCTTTGTGGGAATAAGACTACCAATTATTACTTAAAAACTAGGGATACATGGGTACAGCTAATATCATGCCTACCTGATTCAAATAGGAACTCAGCCGGGGAGTTCGTCCGGGTGCGCGGCAATTGGTTTGCCGAAGAAATTCCCTGCCCCCCTTCACGGCGTGAAGTGGGTTCGTACGGATCTCTAACTTAACCGTTTTTCTAATTGCAGTAGTTCTATCTTATCGGTTACTAATCTTGTATCTCGTTCTCTTGCATGAACGTGTATATATATATATATATATATTCTCTTTGCAGAGGGTAAATTGTTCGTCCCGGACGTCAGGACAGTTCACGTCAGGGACTTGAATTTTATCCTTTGGTCCGAGATATTTGTGCATTGGGACGAACAGCTCTGAGCATCACATCTGATCCTCAAGGTTGAACAGGTTTATTCCACCTGGCAGTCTTTCAAACAAGCGTTGTTGGTTGATAGCCCCCTTTTGTCATACATAGACGTTCGGTACGTGAATTTTCTACCGTCGAAGTTTACAGTCGGTGAAGCAAGGGAACTGGGTAAGCGATACACCTGCTCGGACAAGCTTGCGCCACTGCGGGACGAGTCTGCGGAGCGTGTGTCCTGGCGTCTTCGAGAGCTCGCTCACGAACCTGTCCAAGAAGAAGTTCCCGTCCAAGAAGAATCCGCACAGCCCGAGGAACTTGTTGAACCCGAGGCTCCCGTAGAGGAAGCCGAGCAATTTGTAGTCGACATAACTGATCTTTCAGATACCGAGCACCTCCTTAGTGAAGACATGGTGACCCGGAAGGCCATGACCATAGACCGCTTCGTGCCCAGTGCGAGGCAAGCCGCGCAACAGCCACCCTCTCAGAGCCAAACTCAAGCGCCTTCTCCTCTACCCTCTTCTCAAACCGGACGAGCCCGGAAGAGGCAGAGGGTTGCCGAGCAAACGCTTACGGGCCCGGGAGACGCAGCAGCCCGAACTCCTCCCCGACCAACCAGAGGCATTGTAATCCAGGAGCCGCAAACCCAACTCGGGCCGAGCGTAGCATCTTCCTCTCAAGCCGCGCAGGCGTGGAAGCCTAAATTTCTGTTGGACGGCAAGCCACTTCCAGCAATCGCTTGTGTGCGGATGTGGGAGAAAGGTGAAGGGGGCCGTATTGCTCAGATCTTGGCAAAGGGCCTCCTTCTGCCTGATGATATACACGCCTTTGAAGAAGGATTGGAGGAGTCCATGGGGCGTAGGCTACAATGGCACACTGTCGCGGTAACCCTTTACTTACTAATTCTTTACTGTCCTTTACACATTTATTATTTTTCATTTACCTTTTGTTTTGTTACCGTACTAATTTTTGTTTTTGTTAGGCTGCTCAACTAGCCCACATTTTGGATGGTCACGCAAAGGAACTTGCCGAGGAGGCTGACCGGGAGAGGGAGGCACGTGAGACGGTTGTTAAAACAGCTAAGGAGAAAGTAAAGGTAGCTGATACTGCCGAGAAAAAAGCTGCTGCCGCGGAGAAGAATAGAGCATTGGTGGAGAAAAGGTTCGCGGAACTCTTGGCTAAGCAGAACGAGACGGACGTTAAGCTAGTCGAGGCAATAAGCTTGAACACGGCTCAAGCCGAGGAACTTGCCGACCTGAGGGCGGCTTTGGAGGCTTGCGAGGAGAAATGGTACAATGAAGGGTTCGCTGATGCCGAGAATTCTGCGGAGCCAGTTGTGAATCAGGCTCGAAGGTTGGGGCCGGGTGGTTTGCTGCTCTGCAGATTTTGGGGGTCCCCGAGGATTCCCCTCTAAGAGATCCCGGCTAGATTCCCTTCCCGAGCTCAATCGCTGTAGCGCAAGACCCCCTGGTGCCCATTGACAAGGAGGAAACAGCAAGTATGAGGGAGCTGGTGGAACAGATTGATGCACATGCAGAGCCGGAGGAGACGGAAGCCACCAGCATCCCAAGTGCCCAAAATCAGCATTGTGGGGAGCTGCATTCTCCCGTGGTCGAACAGCAGCAGACCGAGGCAGTAGATCAGACCGGACCCTCCGTTCCATTAAGTTAATTGCCGAATTGTCTCTTTAATGCTTTTATTTCTTTTTATTGCCTTTTAATACTATTTCTTTTTCAGTAAATTTGCCTATGTCACCGGGATGTGGTGATTGAACAATTTATTTATTTCCCGAGGATGACCTGTATGCAGTTACCGGGTTTGGCGACGAGACATTGATTCTACCTTTCTGTTAACTTTATTGGGATGATGATTTATTCGTCATGTGTTTTCTTTGATCATGCCCGTGAATACTTGGTTATTACTTTGCTCCGTGTTGTTTTCTTCCCTTCTTTTTTGTTGTTGCCACTTATCTTCTTGCATGTATGGCCGGGGATGGTTTGCACGGTGGGATAAATCAAGCCCCCATATATTCTGTCCTTAGAATTTTTATGAGAATAAGGTTTCCACCTGCTCGGTGATTTTGATCGAACCGAGAATGAGGTTTCTGTCCTTAGAATTTTTTATAAGAGTAAGGTTTCCACCTGCTCGGTGATTTTGATCGAACCGAGGAAGAGGTTTCTGTCCTTAGAATTTTTTATGAGAATAAGGTTTCCACCTGCTCGGTGATTTTGATCGAACCGAGAATGAGGTTTCTGTCCTTAGGATTTTTTATGAGAATAAGGTTTCCATTTGCTCGGTGATTTTGATCGAACCGAGAATGAGGTTTCTATCCTTAGAATTTTTTATGAGAATTAGGTTTCCACCTGCTCGGTGATTTTGATCGAACCGAGAATGAGGTTTCTGTCCTTAACGAAATCCATTAATGCTAAGTATGCAATTAATTAATACTTAATGTGCAATAATGAAATTGAATATAATTGCAACAAGGAACTTCATCATTATATTGACTAGAGCGGTGTACAAGATTTAGACTTACGTTTCCGTGCACAAATGGTTACTGGTAAAACTTCTTTAGGTTGTGGACATTCCATGGCCAGGGGAGTGGCTTCTCATCAAAGTCTTCTAAATAATACACTCCCGCGCCTGCAATGGCAGTAACTCTGTACGGTCCCTCCCACATTTGAGCTAACTTCCCTGCACCTACGTCCCGCATGTTTCCCACAACTTTTCTCAGCACCAAGTCCCTGGCATTGAATTCCTTAGCTTTTACATCTCGGTTGTATCGTTGGGTAAGTTTCTGCTGGTATTCTGCGAGCCGTACTGTTGCTGCTTCCCGGCACTCTTCCAACCAATCCAAGTGCTCCAGCATTAAACCATCATTCTGAACGGGGTCAAATCCTGCGACCCATGCGCTGTACAAGTTTACTTCGGTCAGTATCACGGCTTCTGCTCCATACGTCAAGGAGAACGGAGTCTCCCCTATGGACCTTCTGGGTGTTGTACGGTAAGCCCATAAAACGTTAGGTAATTCCTCGGCCCATCTTCCCTTTGCCCCATCCAGCCTTCTCTTCAACCCGTTCAAAATGGTCTTGTTAGTTGCCTCAGCTTGGCCATTGCTTTGGGGATACGCCGGAGTAGAATACCTGTTTTTGATACCGAGATCACTGCAAAAGGTTCGGAAAGCTTTGCTGTCAAACTGTAGCCCATTTTCTGATATCAGTGAGTCCGGTACCCCGAATCTCGTGACTATGTTCTTCCATACAAACTTCTTCACGTCCACATCCCGGATATTTGACAGGGCCTCGGCTTCCACCCATTTCGTGAAATAATCAACCGCCACCAACACGAATCGGTGGTTACCTGTCGCTCGGGGGAATGGGCCGAGGATGTCTAGCCCCCATTGTGCAAATGGCTATGGACTATTGATGGGGTTTAAATGGCCTGCTGGCTGGTGGATCAGAGGAGCATGTTTTTGGCATTGTTTACATTTCCGCGCATATTCCGCTGCATCTTTCTGCATCTGCGGCCACCAAAATCCTTGAGTCATCGCTCTGTGCGCTAACGAGCGCCCCCCAACATGACTACCACACACCCCGTCATGCAGCTCAGACAGAAGCTCATTTATTTTCTCGGGATGTATGCATAAAAGGTACGGACCTCCAAAAGACCTCCGGTACAATTTGCGATCTGCCGACAACCAATACTGGGAAGCCACCTGATGAATCTTTTTGGCCTCTTCTTCATCGTCCGGAACTCTATCCTCAACCAAGAAGTCAATGATCGGGTCCATCCAACACGGCTCGGTTGTTGAAATCACGGCGATGTCGACCCTAGCCGAGATACAATTATCTTCCATACCGATACTTGGCTCCCTTATAAGTTCCACTTTGATAAGCCGAGGAACCTCCTCGATTATTGACGAGGCCAACGTGGCTAGTGAGTCAGCGTGCCTGTTTTGTGCCCGGCCGACCTGGGCCACATTCACTGTTCCGAACTTGTTAATGATTTGCTTAGTTACGCTCAGATAGGCTTTCATCCGAGAATCCCGGGCTTCAAAGCTCCCCTGGATCTGATACACAACCAGCTAAGAATCTAAATAAATCTTCACATCCCGTGCGCCCAGGCATAAAACGGTTCTCAATCCGGCAAGAAAGGCCTCGTACTCGGCCTCATTATTAGAGGCTTTGAATCCCAATCTGAAGGAATGCTCCAGTCGTATACCCTCCGGAGTGATTATGACAATTTCGGCTCCGGCCCCCATAGCACTCGAAGCGCTGTCCACAAACACCTTCCATGGGCGACTCTCTACATTACAGATTATATTCCCATCGTTCCTAGGGGAGAACTCTGCAATGAAATCAGCAAGGACCTGCCCCTTCACTGAGCTTCGTGGCTTGTACCTTATGTCGAAGGAACCTAGCCGAGTCCCCCACTTAGCTATTCGGCCCGTGAAGTCTAACCTTTTTAACAATGACTACAAGGGATACTCAGTTAGGACGACCACAGTATGAGCCTGAAAGTAATGCGGCAGCTTCCTTGTGGCGTGCACCAGGGCCAATACTAACTTCTTCAAAGGTAGATATCTCGTCTCAGCATCTACCAAGGTTTTTCTTATATAATACACCGGTTGCTGTATTCCTCGGTCCCTTAGCAGCACAACACTTATGGCGTAATCGGACACCGAGAGGTACATGAATAAGTCTTCTCCGGAATCTAGGGCCATTAACATGGGCGCTTGCGTCAGATACTCCTTTAGATCTCGAAAGGCTATGTCACACTCCTCATCCCATTGAAATCCCTTCCACTTCTTCAGAAGCTGATAAAATGGTCTGCAACGATCAGCAAATTTGGAAATGAATCGATTAAGTGCGGTTAACATCCTGATTAATACTTGCACTTCTTTGGGATTGCTCAACGGCCTTAGGCGATTGACGGCTTCGATCTGGTCGGGATTGGCCTTTATCCCCCGATTAGAGATCAGATACCCCAAGAACTTACCAGCCCCCACGCCGAAAGTGCACTTCTCAGAGTTTAGGCGCAGCTTAAGTTGTCGGAGCACCTCAAACACTCCCCGAAGATCTTCTACATGCCGTGCTTCCTGTTTACTCTTCACTACCATATCATCGATGTATACTTCTACCGTGCACCCAATTTTTTCTCGGAACATCCTTGTCATCATCCGTTGGTATGTGGCTCCGGCGTTTTTCAACCCAAATGGCATTACGTTATAGTGATAGTTTGCATCTGGGGAGATGAATGCTATCTTCTCTCAGTCCTCGGGTGCCAGGGCAATCTGATGATACCCCTGAATGGCATCCAAGAAGCTTATCCTCGGGTGTCCGTACGTAGCATCTACCAGTTGATCAATCTTCGGCATTGGGAACGGGTCTTTTGGGTATGCCCGGTTTAAGTCTGTGAAGTCAACACAAACCCTCCACTTGCCATTCTTTTTCTTCACTACCACTGTATTTGCTAACCATTCCGGGAAGAATATTTCTCTTATCACCCTTGCTTCCTTCAGCCTCTGGACTTCCGACTTGACCGCATTAACATGCTTTTTTGATGCTCTTTTCGGCTTTTGCCTCTTTGGGGGGAATGACGGGTCCACGTTGAGCTTATGGACTATAAACTCGGGGTCTACTCCGAGCACTTCGTACGGACTCCATGCAAAGACATCCACATTCTGCAAAAGGAATAAAAATATTTCTACCTTATCCCGGTCACTCATGCTCGCCCCTATTTGAAAATACCTATCAGTGTTTGGAAAAATTTTGACCTTTAAAAGATCCTCGGTACAACTTGCCCCTGCTTCTTCTCGGGGCTTCAGTAATTGCTATGAAGATGCTCCTTCGGCGGTTTCCTTCTATTCAACCTACTCGCCTTTCCACCTGACCGCGGCGACTAGGCACTGCCTAGCCACTTGCTGGTTTCCTCGTACCACGACAACTCCATGCTCGGTAGGGAATTTAACTCTTACATGCAATGTGGACGGAACAGCCTTCATTGCGTGAATCCACAGCCTTCCCAAGATTGCCGTGTATGGGGAGAATGATCTGACTACTATGAAGGTCACCATCACTTCCTTGCCCTCCATGAGAAATTTGACCCTCGGGGATCACCACTTTTCCATCAAATGAGACCAACGGTGTATCATACTTCATCAAGTCCTGATTTTTTAATCCGAACCCCTCGAACAAATCTGGGTACATTATATTGGCTCTGCTTCCCTGGTTTATCATCACCCTTTTCACTAAGAAGCCACTTATCCGCGTTGTTACTACCAACGCATCATCATGGGGTTGGATCGTTCCCTCCAGATCTTCCTAGTCAAAAGAAATTGCCAGCTGGCCAACTTTCATCCTCTTTCCGAGTGATTGTCTTTCCGTGCAGGTTTCTCTGGGCGTCACTGTTAATACTCCTCTTCTGGTTATGGCCGTACCCCTCGGGGCAGCATGGATGACTTTGATCACTCCCAATGGCGACGGGAGGGGGTTCCCTTTCGGCTGAGCACCATGGCCGGCATCCCGGTTACAGGAATCCACTATGAACTCTTTCAAATATCCTGCCTTCACTAGTTGCCCCAGGTGGTCTTTTAATACCCGGCACTGCTCGGTGGTGTGCCTTTTATCTCTGTGGTATGTGCAATACAAGTTTTGATTTCTCCGAGATGGGTCGCCCCCCATTTTGTTCGGCCATCTGAAGAACGATTTGTTCTTAATCCGGTCCAAAATTTTGTGTACTGGCTCTTTGAACGCCACATTTACCTCTCCAATTTGTGCTTCTGGCTCCT
This sequence comes from Quercus tomentella, assembly GCA_028535165.1. NCBI lineage: Eukaryota > Viridiplantae > Streptophyta > Magnoliopsida > Fagales > Fagaceae > Quercus > Quercus tomentella. Next base: position 53,087,377 of record JAPQVY010000133.1, on the reverse strand, counting down.
GCATCCTAAAATCCTTCCTCGGTCTCGTTGGAAAAACGCCCTGTCGGGAGCGACCAAGCAATGGGGCCTTACCCTTATTCTGCAGCCGATCATCTTCGAGACGTTTATACTCCTCAATACGCCTCATAAGTTGCCTCATATCCTCGAGAGGTCTTTTCGTCAACGACTCCCGTAGTTCAGAGTCTTCGGGAAGCCCCATCCTGAAAGTGCTTACCGCAATCTTCTCATTGCCCCCACCGATTTCATAGTATAGCTCCCAATATCGGCTGGCATAACTCCGAAGGCTTTCGCCGACCCTCATTTTTATGGAAAGCAACACGTCCACCGGTTGCGGCACCCGGCTGCACGTCACGAATCGAGCGCCAAACTCCTGGATCAGCTCGACAAAATTGCGAATGGAACCTTTTCGCAACCCATTAAACCATCTCAAGGTCGTGGAGCCGAGACTAGAGGGGAACACCTTACACATCAGCGCATCATTGTGTGCATGCAAAGACATCATATGGATATAATGATTGACGTGCTCCACCGGGTCCGTTTTCCCATCGTAGGAGTTAAACGATGGCCGTGTAAATCGGCTCGACATAGGGGCCTGTTCAATCTCGTTTGAGAACGGCGACCGAGCAGCTCTTTGTAAGGCCCGGCTCATTGCGTCCATGGCAGCATTGTGGGGTTGACGTTCCTCCGAGGAATCCGAACCACGGTCGTCATATCCGCGTGAACGTGAACGGTTTCGACGATGACGCGTCTCGCGGGAATGCGAGCGGTTCCTGTGTCGGTGTGATTCTCGGGAAAGTGAACGGTCTCGGAATCGTCGGGGACCGGACTGGCTAGAGCTCTCCTCGCCTTGATTTCCCACACTAGCATCCTTCCTTTCTCGGTTGTCTCGGTCCCTTCTCTGGCGCCAACCCCTTGCCTCCAACTCCAAATCCCTCACCAGTCTGCGCAACCACTCCAGCTCTTGGTCTCTCTCAGCACGTTGCCCTTGCCCCGAGGCACCTGACATTGTTCGGTGAGTCTGGTCTGACCCCTCCCCCAGGCCAGATCCTTCTTCTCCTCGTACACGCTCCCTATCCTCACGCTTTTTCTGCCTTCTTTCCCGCCATGTGGTGTCCCGAGAAGATCCTACTGATTCGCTCTCGACTTGGCCTTCTGAACGCCTTTTAGACATTTCCTGTGCTTGAGTCTCAGTCGAACCACAGCTTCGTAGGATAGCCCCACGGTGGGCGCCAATTGTGTGCACCGGAAATTAGGCTGTTGGGCTTAACCTCACTTAGGCTCACAACTTACTTATAAGGTGGGTTTAGGATTTCCTACTTTGGGTAATTCTCGGCATAGACTCAACGTAGTTTATTCTCTCTCTTTCTGAATCGTTGTTTTTTCTCTTCTCTCTCTCTTTTGTGAATCTCTCAACAACCCTTTTTTCTTCCCCAGTTTTCCCTATTTATAGCTCTAAATTAGTGGAGAGATCATGATTACTGCCATAGTTAGTGCAATTGAAGGTCCAATATTATCTGTTGTAAGTGGATGTTTAGGTGAGAGTGGAATGCAGCGAATATGGCCTTGGAACTTGGTTCCAACTCAAGCGAATATGCCCGGAAGTGATGCTTCTTGGAAACTGCCGAGCATGCTATGGTATGTTCGGATTTCAGTCTTTCTTTATTATTCGGGCGTTTTATGCCGAGCAGTGGTTAGGTGACGAGACTTGTTCTTGTAGTTTGTGAGGGTAGAATAAAAAGGGATTGAAAAATTGGGCCGCGCTACTGGGCCTGAATCCAAGGCCCAATTGGATCTGGGGAACCTTGGTGCCGTACAACACCCTTACGAAACAGAATGCCGAAGAAAAAACTTATTTACCCACGTGCCTTATACATAGAATGGATAAATACAACAAATAATAACTTTTAATTAAAAAAAAAAAAAAAAAACAAAACAAAAAGAGTAACTGAGTAAGGGATTAATTCTGCATATACAATATTCTTGAACCTATTTCATCGTATCTTGAAAAACACAAAACACTTAATTGAATTACTGCAATTAAACATTTATTTTACTGGCATAAAATTAACATGAGAATTGCCTATATGAAAGGGATGAACACCATGCTACAATTTTGTTTTGGGCAATTTACTTTCAACATTTCTTGTTTTTTTTTTTTTTTTTTTTTTTTTTTTTTTTTTTTTGTGGTGTGTGTGTGTGGTGAGAATAGGGTTCAAACTTAGAATCTTTTAACGAAATGAAATCACACACACTAAAACACATGCATATTAAGAGTGCACCTTGTATGTGACATTACATAATCCATTTATTATATTAGCATAGTTAATTTTTGTGATCTCAATGTTCATCCCTAACTTTTGGTAGGTTCAATTCTATCTTATGGTTACTACTTTTTCTTGTATGTTATCTAGACCAAATCATAATCAACCATAAAAAAAAATAAGAAAATATTTTCAGAATTATAAATTCTATGTAGAATAAAGACACTCATACATATGAGCAAGAATAAGATTCTAAAAAAAAGCGTACTAAGATAATTATCATAGAAATGAGTTAAAGGAATGCTTCTGCCTTAGAGAAAGAAAGGGACTTAAATTATTTTTTTTTACATTAAATTGCTTCAAGGGAGAGAGTGGGAGAGCTTCTATTTATGTTATCTTTTAGCAACTGACTTGCATTCATAAAAAATAAGGATACATGGTATGTCCCTAATAATAAGGATACGTGTATTTTCCTGATTTTAGGGGATCAGGAGATGTGTATTCGTAGAGATAAAGATAGTGTATTCTAATTTTTAGGAAAAAAAAAGTATCAAACGTGTGTGAGATATATCTAAATAGAATGTGTGATAATTTTTAGAAAAAAAGAAAGAATTTTTTAGAAAAAGAAATAATATCTTTAATTTTATTTTTATTTTTTAAATGGAACTTGAGGCTAAATCAAAAGTTATAATTTTGAAAATTGTTAAATTAAAAAGACCTTAAATTTAGGATTTGAATATTATCTTTGAAACTGTTTGTTTTTTAAAATTTTTAAAAAAATGGAAAAAAAGGAAAAGGCGAAAACACCATTTTAGTCCTTACATTTTTGGGTCACAGTCAATTTGGTCCCTACATTTTAGTAACAGTCAATTTGGTCCCTGTAATTTTCAAATTGCAGTCAATTTATTTTCAACTTGTAAGTTAAAAATAATAGGAATTAAATTGACTGTTATCAAAATATAGGAACTAAATTGACCGTGACCCCAAAACAGAGAGACCAAAATAGTGTTTTCACGGAAGGAAAACTAACAGGATGTGGTTTTTTTTTAAGTGTGCTATTTACATGTAAAAAGGCTTTATAAGATTTTGTTATCCTTAATTTGAAAAGACTCCATTTTAACTAAAAAAGAAGAGGTAATGTTGTTACAGTAAAAAGTTGAAGTGAAAGAGGGAAATCGTGTTCTGTCAATCAGGAGTACTTTGTCATAGAGTAGTAAAAATAGATAGATACGGTAATTTTACTACACTAAGTTACGTGGTGGTTAGGTTACATTATTGAGAAAGGAACAGCAGGTCTTTGGGCCATTGACTATATATATATATATATATATATATATAAATTGTTCTGTTTATTTTATTTTTCTTGTCCAGCGATGATACCCATCATCATCATTATCATCAAGATCCTGATCATGACAGTTCAAATGATAGAAGCTATCACGAAGATGAAGAGTCACCTTCCTCTGAATCCTCCTTGCTTAGAAAAGTCACCACGCCATGATCAGCACAAACACAAGTCTTTTCAGTCTTAGAGGTTAGACAAAAACTACTAACTATCTGGTGTTTTCACTGTTAATTTATTTATCTCATACGCCAAGTAAAGATATGTTTAAGCTACTAGGAAAATCGACGACATCTAATCTAAACGATAGACAAGATATTTCTCCATGTCATAGCTTTTGAAGTGCTAACCAGGCATTACTCCTATATAACTAGCTTAGGCCATGCATGCATAGAAAGTTCTGATTTGTAAAAAGGAAGTGTACGTTGAGCTTCGTGTAATTTTATTTTTTATTTTTTGGAGAAGAGAGCTAGCTGTGTTTAATCATTATCACTGGCTAAGGGCTAAGGGCTAAGGCAGTAGATTTCTTTAAATTTATTTATTCTATTTATTAATGACCTCTCATCTCTTCTCAAACAGCTTCAGCAGTTCTCTCTAAGAATCTTCTCAAACACTTGTTTCTTTCTCTCCATCAAACTCTATGGCCAGCGAAAAATTCTCAACTCCCCCATTGACGAAAAAACGTGTTTCTGATTATGCACCAGATTCAGAGGAAGAAGTTGAACTTAAGAAGAATGAGAGCAAGAACCATATTCCTGTTGCTGTAGCCGATAGAGGTTAGACAAAAACTACTAACTCTCTGGTGTTTTCACTGTTAATTTATTTATCTCATACGTCAAGTAATGATATATTTAAGCTACTAGGAAAATCGATGACAAATCGATGACATCTCCATGTCATAGCTTTTGAAGTGCTAACCAGGCATTACTCCTATATAACTAGCTTAGGCCATGCATGCATAGAAAGTTCTGATTTGTAAAAAGGAAGTGTACGTTGAGCTTCGTGTAATTTTATTTTTTATTTTTTGGAGAAGAGAGCTAGCTGTGTTTAATCATTATCACTGGCTAAGGGCTAAGGGCTAAGGCAGTAGATTTCTTTAAATTTATTTATTCTATTTATTAATGACCTCTCATCTCTTCTCAAACAGCTTCAGCAGTTCTCTCTAAGAATCTTCTCAAACACTTGTTTCTTTCTCTCCATCAAACTCTATGGCCAGCGAAAAATTCTCAACTCCCCCATTGACGAAAAAACGTGTTTCTGATTATGCACCAGATTCAGAGGAAGAAGTTGAACTTAAGAAGAACGAGAGCAAGAACCATATTCCTGTTGCTGTAGCCGATGCTAATGCTACCAAACAGCCTGCCAAAACTCTGAAGAAGAAGAAGAAGAAGAAAACAACTAAGACCCATCAACCTCAATCACAAGGTGCTGATAATGGTGATGACCCTTCCACTCACAAGTCAAAAATCATATTTAAAGGGTTTGAAGCTCGTATCAATGAACAAGGAGTCCAGTCTGATTTCCTTCCCGAAGACACTGTTGGAGGCTTAGTGGAGCTGTGGAAATCTTTTAAGCAAGCAGAATTTGAATGCTCCCGACGTGAGGCACACTTCAGTGAGAAGCTCTTCGAGGCCGCCCGTGATATCTACAGCTCAAGCTACTGATAGTTTACCTCATTATCCATTTTGTCCATGCGCTTAGCTTCTACTTATTAATGTCCAGGGTACATGCTTTGATGCTCAGAATTTTTGGGATTTTTGTTGAGACTGGGTTTATGATATATGAGTTGTACTTGTACCTGTATGTAGTTGCTATGTTTGCTTGATTCTTGTTTTTGCCTTTTGTAGTTATTTTTGCTTCTTTCTCTTTTCTGTGTTTAATGGAAGGGGGAAAAGTAGAAAATTTATTGAAAATGGGAAATGACATTTATTTAAGATTCGGTGTGGTGGTAACTTTGTTTGTTGTGGCTTGTCGGCTAACTCTGTATTTAGTTTCTGGAGTCAGTAAAAGCTCTTATGATCTGTCTGTTTGGATGGCATGGATTTGAGTTTGAGGAGAAGAATCAAATCCGTTGATTTGAAATCACCTCACAAACCCACCTGATTATAACTCCTCTCAGCATAAATGAACTCATAGGCCATGCCTCCCCTGAACTATGAAGTATATATATGAGAGGGTTTTCCCCCCTCCCTCTATTTGTTCTTGGCCATTGAATGATATATGACATTGAAATTCAACCATCCTTACTCAGATACCAGACAAGGAAACTACTGTTTGGGTCATAATTTTTTCCCTTAACATGGACATCCTATAACTATAATTCATGTCTATAGGTACTCGTTTATATATACAAAAGAGAGAGGTTATGATTCTCAAAAAAAGAAAAAAAAAAGAGAGAGGTTATAATTAAAATAAATAAAAACCATTAATGATACAAAAGAGAGGTTATAATTAAAGGCATCCACGTGCTTGATGAACTTTTGGTGAACCGTGCACAACAAATCATGAACCACTTTGAGAAAAATAGGCAGCTCAAGTGGCAAAAAGATGCATCCGAGAACACTAGAGGTACATAAACTAGAGCAATTTTCCAAATTTTTATCCAACTTACTTGAGAACCATCATTCCTATGAATTTCTGTCTATTTTGTAAAGCAGCTTACTCTAGAAACAACCGTGTGGAATATTGAAAGATAGTGGATTTAAATACATCTTTCTAAATTGCAGTTATTCAACTATAGCCTGGGTGGGTTGCTTGGCTTGAGGTAAGATAGATAATGTGAGCTATGCTTACAAAAAAAACTAAATGAGTATACAATGTCACTTTATTTAAAATTTTAAATGTCGTTAGTCTGTAAAATTTAAATCCAAGAAATAAAATTTAAACTATGAAATTGATTGTCTCCATTTCACTTGAAATGGAGGTGATTATGTTCCCTTATATATTTATACACACACTACATGAGGATTGCAACAACAAGTCATTAGATGTGTAGGTTTGGAGTCCCCCAAAAGTGTTTTTCTACAACAACATTAATCCTAATTTATTGTTAGTTTAGCTTAATGTTAGACAAGAAAGAAATGAAGAAGACTATATATTAAATTGTCATGAAATCAACAAATTGAGATCAAACAACTTCACCCCTATTAGTAGCAATTTCATCATCATGTTAGATAAAAAATCTTGATAACACTCGCCGCCAAAGTTGATAAAATTGGGATTCTACACAAGATTGATGAAAGGTTGCATAGATTAGATTGTATATAGGATCCAATTTGGTGTTATATAATCATACTTTTCATTAAAGAAAATATATATATATATATATATGTAAAATAATTTTTTCTACATGACAATATATTTTTTACACTGGTGTAATTCATATATTTTTTGATATCGCTTACCATTTTGATCCTCCAAAAAAGAATTTATCAATTTGACTATCAACAAAATGTTCCTCTTTTCCACACAAAAAATAATAATAATAATTACAGAAAGTATTTTTTTTTTCAAAAAAGTAATAATAATAAAAAAGAAATCACTATCAACAATAAGAGAGTAAGACCTTAAAGGAAAAGAAAAGATTAAAAATAATAAATAAACACAATCAAGCGAAAATGGGTAACCCAATAAATTTGACGGTTGTTGGATAGGGTACCCAATAAATTTCGGTTGGATACATATAAATATATGAAGTAATTGTGTTTATCACTTTTTTTTTTTCTTTTTTATGGTAATTGAGAGATAATATCCAATGTGAGATGAGAAAATTCTTAGTCACTCCCGGAGTACGAAGAAATGATATTTTATTCTCTTACATTCATAATAGACCCAATCATAAATTTAATAAGTGTACCCCACAATAAATATAAAAAGAGAAAACATCATTTTTTATACTCCGAAAATAGTTAAGAATTACGCATGTGAGATACCTTTTATCTGACAAGCAAGTTTTGCCGTTTTTTTCTTTTTACATCACTTTGGCTCTACTTTTTAGAGTATTTTGAAGTTGTTTTATATGGAAGCAATTCTAGCCAAAACTCCAATGATTACTCATTTTACTTTTTATTTTATTTTTACCCATTTAGATTGAAGATAAAGCTTGTGCATGCAAGCAACAATGACCAATCCTTCCAGTCAAAACTCCAATGATTATTAGTATTTAATACACATGCACACTTGAGTAAAAGAAAAGAAAAGAAAAACAATAATTCCTAATCTGACAAAACTAAAGAGTGGTGGAAGGGCCTAGCTATATGCCTATATATCGATCTCTCTCCTCCCCAAACAGCCAAAACTAAAATAGTGTTGTGGTGTTGCAAATCCAAAGCTAGCATTTGGAAGCAACTAATTAAGAACACAAAATAGGAGAGGAAAAAGGAAAAAAAATGGGTAGTTGTCATTTGTTGCACTTGCCATTAGGGGAGTGCATCACAACATTCAATCTAGAGGATGCCGTGTGCAACCATGGCTTTTTCATGATGGCTCCAAACTCATGGATTCCATCTACTAAAACTCTTCAACGACCATTACGACTTGCAAACTCCACCACCTCTGTCATGGTTTCTATCTCACACCCTCCAAACAATAGCTCTATTCTTATTCAAGTTCATGATATCCAAAATGTTTCTCTTGAAGACGAGAAAGCTATGCTTGTATATACTACTTACTCTCTGTCTCTCTCTCTCATATATATTGTTGAATGGTGTTAGAGATACATACAATAAATTTTACTCTATAATCTTTACAAATTAAATAATAAAAATATTTTTTTATTATTTTTTATATTATTGAAATTATACCAATCACTTTCATTACAACACCCCCAATTTATGAGTTTTTATTTTTATTTTTTATTTTTTAAAATTGTAATAGTTTTAACATTTTTCATGTATTGTTTGGTTGTGCATATTGTGATTATATATGAATATGTTAATGGATTTTAGCATAAATTCGGCAGAAACAAGTGGGTCGGATGCTAAGGATATCAGAAGGAGATGAAAGGAACGTGAGGGAGTTTCAAAACATGCATCCAGAAGCAAAGAAGAAAGGTTTCGGTCGACTTTTTCGTTCTCCCACACTCTTTGAAGATGCTGTTAAGTCCATCCTTCTTTGCAACTGCAAGTAAGTTACGTTGTCAATTGCTCTTCTTTTATATATGTTCTTCTTTTCTTTCTTTTTTTTTTTTTTTTTTTTTGATTTGTTCTTCTTCTTTTATAGCTACAGTTTTTTTTATGGTTTTTATGGATTTTGAACTATTATATTCTAAAGAGCTAATTCGGTTTTAATGTTTTAAAACATAGAAAGACAACGTTCTTAATTAAAATGAAATTGACCACACAAAAACAATTTATGGATAAATTGCTTATTTTAGTGCAAATTAAAATATATACTAGCACGGATAGACAACGTTCTTAAAATGACTCGTTGTATGAGAAAAAGTATGTCAAACTGCAATTACTATTTCGTATATCTTTTCTTTTAAATATTACTTTAAATAAAAATTACAAGTAATACACTAATACTATAGACCTTTTTTTTTTTTTTTTTTTTTTTTTTTTTTTTTTACAATTGCTTAAATAGAATGTTTTAAGAGGAACATTATTTTTACGTGGTTTACACAACTTATATTATGCACTAATTAAAACAAACCATGTTAACAACTGTGAAGAAAGTTATGAAAATTATTGTGGGTAAGATTTTAATACACGTGTGTGTCTGTTTATGTGTTATACAATATGATATTCAAATAGGTGGACGAGGACATTGGATATGGCTAGGGCTCTATGTGAACTTCAAGCAGAGTTAGCTGATGGCTGGAACAGTGAAAATATAGTCAAACATCCCAAAAAGAAGGGGTTAAAGAGAAAGAAATTTGCTCGAAAACAAAGTAAGGTCAACAAATGTGTGGATGAGAGTTGCTCAAATTCACAACTTCTAGAAGGCAATAATATTAAAGTCAAGGCATTAGGGAATTTTCCAAGCTCAAAAGAACTAGCTACCCTTACGAAGGGTTACTTGAAAAAACGTTGCAAACTTGGGTATAGAGCATGTCACATTTTTGAACTTGCTGAACGTGCAGAGGAAGGAAAGCTTGAGCTTAAGCTCAAGAAAACATCCAGCTATGAGGAAATATTTGACAAATTGAGTAAAATCAAAGGCTTTGGTCCTTATGCATGTGCCACACTAATGATGTGCATTGGATTTTATCAAATGGTCCCTATGGATACTGAAACAAAGCGACATTTACAACAGGTTTTGAGAGTTTAAATATTGGTAGCTTCATGTAAATATGCCATAAAATCATAATGCTTTGCTTAATTGTATGGTCTTTTTAATAACTATTATATATTCTGTGTCAGGTTCACAAGACAAAGAAAGAGAATGCCAAAGAAGATGTCAAACGTATTTATGATAAGTATGCGCCATTTCAAGCGTTGTCATTTTGGTATATATTTATGTTCTCATGTGTTTATTTTCAACATCAATCAATAAAGTTAGAGTTGCAACAATAATTTCACACCAACCCTTCATTTGTCTACCACCTCACACCTGATCCCACCATAACTTTTTTTTTTTTTTAATGACCCTTGTGTAAGGTGGTAAGTTAATTGGGAGGTGTGAAAGTTTTTGTTAATTTTTGTTGTGATCCAAACTTTTTAATTATGCTTTTTGCTCCTTTTGTATGATTGTATATATTATTATTGATTTTCTGATTTCATTATTTTTAGTCTTGAGTTTTGAATTTCAGCTAAGTCATTCTTCGTGTATTTGTTTTCAGGCTTGAGTTATTGGAGTACTATGAAATAAAGTTTGGAAAGCTAAGCATGTTGCCAAACTCTAGTTATCATATTGTTACTGGCAGCTAGACTTAGGTAGGGCTATTGGTTTGTTTTGGAAATTTGACCAAGTTTAACTAAGTCAACAATTACTTTTCTTGTGTAGTTGTGGGTTCGTTTAACTAAGATGAATCGGTTTGTTTTGGAATTGACCAAGTTTAGATTAAGATGATCCACAAAGAGCATAAACGTTGGGGTGCTTACTATTTCATTGTTTAGTTGATCTTATTTTAAATTTTTTGAGCAAGAAAAAATGTATTGTTGAACCTATGAGCTCTCATATCACTATAGAAGATGAAGAAAATGCATTTTTTTTTTTTTTGAATGATTCTATATATTATTATTAGTTTCTCTTTGTGGTTGTTTAGAGAGTAACAAATATCATGATGTCAACGTGAGATTGTTTGAGAGTTTTTCCCTCTTAAAATCCTTGTTTTCTGTGTTTTGTTAATGGATTGATGCTGTGACATAATCTGGTCCTTTTATTATAAAAGAAAGGTCATCAGATTGAAAAAAAAAAAAAAAAAAAAAAAAAAAACGACGCTGGGAACACTAAAAGACGTTAATTCTAATAGGACAAGCGTTATAACCATGATAACTGTGGGGGCCTGTCAATCAGCGGGCCCATTAAGGTCAGGATCGTTGGGCTTGTGGACCATCCGAGGATGTGCATCCTTCCGAGGAGGCCATGTCAGGTCACAAGGTAATTGCCGAAGGGGGGGGGATGGCCAATATCACGAAGGTAGAGTTCTATGTTCGTCCGAGGACGCTATATTCCTCGGCAGTACGTGTCCGAGGACGAACAGGACGCACCCTTGTTACAACCAGACCCCAAAATTACGTCACCACTGAAGATAAGGATAACAGACTACGGGTCTAAGAGAAAAGGAAAACAAATATCTGTAACTACAGCTGCCTCCGCATTAACTACCTCTCAACCAACTCTCTGGCCGCATTAATGTGGTGGTGATACCTGAACAGTAGGGAGGCAGCCTTACAGCTGCCCACAGGAAGTTATAGGAGGCGCTAAATGGGACAGAAAGAAATCCTCTGAACCCAACCTACACGTGTGCGGTGAGGATGGAGTACAAAGGGTGGTATATAAACTGAAAGAGGAACACGAAGGGAGGGATCGGAAGATAACAAAGAGAAAAAGAACGAAAAGAGAGAGAGGAACTGGATCGATCAAAAGAAACAAAAGGATCTCGTGGTGCCAGTTGTTAGCTTAAAAAACGAGAGGTTAACCTAGTTCTTTACACCCACGCTCTACAAATCATATTGTGAGGGCCTATTTACGTGCGAACCCAGTATCGTTCTTGGGTCGCTCCAAATCGTGTCCTTACAATTGGCGCCGTCTGTGGGAAGAGCTTGTGTTAACTTAAGCGACTTCCGGTGCAGCGTTTCTGATGGAGGAAGTGGGTCCACATCACCCCGCGACGGGACCACGTCAGGAGAATGCCAACTTGCATCAGGCAGAGTCAAGGGGCTCCCAGCATGGCGATCCTCGAAGGAGCCTCGAACGGAGAGAAGGCCAGGAAGGGAGTGTACGCACAACTCATACCACCAGGAACCATTCTCGGGGGAAGAGTCACGTCTCCCACGCGAAGCATGAGGCGAATCTGCAACGTGAGATTGCAGATTTAAAGAGAGAGTTGCGCCATGCACGGCGGGAACGCTCCCCACCTTGCTCCGAACCATCGTTTGAGGAATCGGATGGAGCTAGTTATAGGCGGAGATCGAGAACCCCGCCAAGCGAGACTTTCTCTTATGAAGAGGAACACCGCCATCGACGTAAGCGTAGAAGTCCAACTAATAGGGGCTTGGGAAATGATGCTATGAACAAGGCTTTGAGTCAGATTTCGAAGTCGCCCTTTACGAGAAGCATAGACGATGCGACCCATCCTCGACGATTGAATCAGCCTACTTTCTCCCTGTATGATGGCCATTCAGATTCGGTGGAGCATGTAAGCTATTACAGCCAGAAGATGGCTATTCACTCCAGGGACGAGGCTTTGATGTGCAAAGTTTTTCCATCAAGCTTGGGTCCGACGGCGATGAGGTGGTTTAACGGCTTAAGGGCCAATTCTGTTGGATCTTTCAAAACGCTGACTCGCGCTTTTGGTGCTCGCTTTATTACATGCAGCAGAACTCCTCAGCCTCTGGGGTCCTTGTTGACTCTGTCCATGCGAGAGGGCGAGACTCTCAAGCATTACTCGGACAGGTATTGAGAGATGTTCAACGAAATAGAAGGAAAGAATGATGTTGTGGCTATAACCACTTTCAAAGCTGGTCTCCCAGCTGATCACGATTTAAGGAAATCCCTGATGGGTAAACCTGTCATCAGTGTGCGCCAACTGATGGACAGAATAGATAAGTACAGAAGGGTAGAGGAAGATCAACTTCAGGGAAAAGGAAAGGCCAAGGTAATCCCCCAGGAGAGGAAGGATTTCAGATCGGACCGTTATAATAATAGCCGACCACGGAGGGATTTTGTTGGGCAGTCAGGTTCGGCGAATGCCCAGGTCGTTAATGCAGTTTTTCGAGAGCCAGTTCAGCAGGTTGTGGAGAAGATAAAGAACGAGCCATTCTTCAAATGGCCGAACAAAATGGCAGGAGAGCCTATGAAACGCAACCCGAATCTGTACTGCCATTATCATTAGGATCATGGGCACACGACGGATAACTGCAGGAATTTATGGGACCATTTGGAACAGCTGGTCCGCGAAGGGAAATTAAAACAACTCTTGCATCACTCCAGTGGAAGGGCGAGCCAAGCAGGTTCAGAGGTGCGCGGGGACGCTTCATCCAGACTCCCCCTGGGCACGATTAACGTTATCTTTGCGGCCCCAGGAAGGACTGGATCTTGCCCCGCTAGAGTGTTGTCAGTGTCCCGATCCCCGGCCGAGGATCATTCCCAAGCTTTGAAGAGGGCCAGGACGCGTGTCCCCCTGATTCTAGGCTTTTCAGATGAGGATATGGTTGGGACCATACAGCCCCATGAGGACGCTTTGGTGGTAACGTTAAGGATTGGCGGGTACGATGTCAGAAGGGTAATGGTTGATCAGGGTAGCGCTGTGGATGTGATGTATCCGGACTTATACAAGGGGCTAGGTTTGAAGCCAGAGGACTTAACAACCTACAACTCTCCTCTGGTAAGTTTTGAGGGAAGGTTGGTCACTCCCAAGGGACTAATCAGGCTGCCCGTGCAGTCAGGTTCGGATGTGGTGGAAGTGGACTTTATTGTTGTAGATGTTTTTTCTCCGTATACGGCTATTATGGGCAGACCTTGGCTTCACACCCTTAAAGCGGTCTCGTCTACTCTGCATCAAAAGGTTAAGTACCCACCCGGAGACCAAGTGTTAGAAATAGTAGGGAATCAGGCGGCTGCTCGGCAATGCCTTGTTGCGGCCATACAGCATCGGCCAAAAGCAGAAACCTCGGCTACTGCCGACAATGAGTTATAGCAATTAAAGTCCCCAGTATTAGGCCTGGACGTGCCAGCCAGCGGGGTAGAGTGTGAGGATCTGGAGAAGGTAGTTGTTGCTGATGATCCGGAAAAATTCTTCCAGGTGGGGGCTAAATTGCCATTGCCAGAGAAGGCGAAGTTGCTAGAATTCCTCCGAGCCAATGTGGACGTTTTTGCATGGAACCCATATGAAGCCCCAGGGGTGGACCCGAATTTTATTTGTCATTGACTTAACGTGAATCCTGCCGTTGTGCCCAAGAGGCAACCTCCTCGGCGACCATCTAAGGAACACGCCGAGGCCGTCAGATGTGAAGTTGCCAAGCTCAAACAAGCTGGGGCTATCAAGGAGATCTTCTATCCTCAATGGTTGGCAAAGACGGTGGTAGTTAAAAAGAAGACTGGAAAGTGGCGGGTGTGCGTGGATTTCACAGATCTTAATAAGGCCTGCCCCAAAGACCCATTTCCTATGCCGAAGATCGACCAATTGGTGGATGCGACAGTGGGTCACCCCAGAATGAGTTTCTTGGATGCCTTCCAAGGATATCACCAAATATCGCTGGCCGCCGACGATCAGGAAAAGACTGCTTTTGTGACCCCGACTGGGAACTACCATTACAAGGTGATGCCCTTTGGCTTGAAAAACGCTGGATCCACTTACCAGCGCATGATGACGAAAATGTTTGAACCGCAACTGGGTAGGAGCATTGAAGTTTATATCGATGATATGGTCGTAAAAAGTAAAGTGGCGGCTGAACATGTGGAAGACCTCACGAATATCTTCGAGATACTGAGAAAACATAGGTTACGCTTGAATGCTTCAAAGTGCTCGTTTGGTGTCGGTTCCGGGAAGTTCTTGGGGTACATTGTGACCCACAGAGGAATTGAGGTGAACCCAGACCAGATTAAGGCCATTAACGACTTGCGGGCACCTCAGAATCCAAAAGAAGTGCAGAAACTGACCGGGATGACTGCTGCGTTGAATCGGTTCATCTCCAGGTCGGCTGAGAGGTGTCGTCCTTTTTTCCGCCTATTACATAGGTGGCAAGGATTTGAATGGACCGCGGAGTGTGCTGAAGCGTTCCAGCAGTTGAAGGAATACCTATCCAAGCCACCTATCATGTCTAGCCCCGAGATGGATGAAGTGTTGTTTGCTTATTTGGCGGTAGCTCCTCATGCAGTTAGTCTCGTCTTGATACGAGAGGATAATGGCGTCCAAAGGCCAGTTTATTATGTAAGTAAATCCCTCCATGAAGCCGAGGTGAGGTATTTGTCATTAGAAAAGGCCATACTGGCGGTGGTCCATGCAACACGCAAACTTCCTCACTATTTTCAGGCCCATACCGTGGTTATCTTGACCCAACTACCTCTTAAGTCCATACTCAGAAGTTCTGACTACACCGGAAGAATTGCCAAGTGGGGCACGATTCTGGGTGCTTTTGACATCAAGTACATGCCTCGCACCTCTGTGAAAGGTCAAGTCCTTGCCGATCTGGTGGCTGAGTTCGCCGAGTGCCCGGAAGAGGTTAATATGAATCAAAGTCACATGGATGAAAAGTCGGTTGGCCAAATATCCGCACAAGGCGAGTCCGTCTGGAGGGTGTACGTAGACGGAGCCGCGAACCAACGGGGAGCTGGGTTGGGATTGGTGTTGATATCTCCCGAGGACGTCATCATCGAGAAATCGTTAAGATTGGGGTTCTCTGCAACTAACAACGAATCAGAGTACGAAGCTTTGATAATGGGAATAAATATGGTTCAAAAAATGGGTGGAAAGGCAGTAAAGTTATTCTCAGACTCGAGATTAGTAGTCGGCCAGGTGAGAGGAGAGCTGGAAGCCCGAGACCCGAGAATGCAAGGGTATTTAGATCGGGTGAAGCGCATTCGAATGAAGTTTGCATCTTACGACGTAATACATATCCCTCGAGGGGAAAATACCCATGCTGATTCCTTGGCAACCCTTGCCACCTCCTCCGCACGAAATTTTCCTCGGGTGATTATCGTTGAAGACCTGTGCACCCCCACCTCACCAGAAAAGGAGGTTTGCCAAATAAACCAAACCAGTCTGTTGCCAAACTGGATGGATCCCATATTAACATTTCTTGAAAGTGATGTATTGCCCGAAGATAAGGTGGAAGCTGAGAAAATACGAAGGAAAGCTCCTCGGTACTGGTTATCTGAGGATATAAAGTTATACAAACGATCCTTCTCTGGGCCATACCTACTCTGTGTGCCTCCCGAGACGGCAGAGTCAATACTGGAGGAACTGCATGAGGGCATTTGTGGAAGCCATACAGGAGGGAGGTCTCTATCATGTCGAGCCATCACACAAGGATATTGGTGGCCAAATATGCGGAATGAAGCGCAGGAGTACGTTAGGAAGTGCGATCAGTGTCAAAGATATGCTCCAAATATCCACCAACCGGGAGGAGTTCTTAACCCTCTCTCTAGCCCTTGGTCTTTTGCCCAGTGGGGGCTGGACATTGTCGGCCCTTTTCCTAAAGCCATAGGAAACAAGAAGTACCTGCTGGTCGGCACGGACTACTTCACTAAATGGGTGGAAGCTGAGCCCTTGGCGAACATCAGGGACGCAGATGTGAAGAGGTTTGTTTGGAGGAACATTGTTACGCGATTTGGGGTTCCTCGTACTCTTGTCTCAGACAATGGACTCCAATTCGATAGCAATGCTTTTAGGGAATATTGTTCAGAACTGGGTATAAGAAACAGATATTCCACTCCAGCTTATCCACAAGGCAATGGGCAGGCTGAAGCCGTTAACAAAGTAATAGTCAATGGGCTTAAGAAGAGACTGGATGAAGCGAAGGGAAAGTGGGTGGAAGAATTGCCACATGTGCTTTGGACGTATCGGACAACTCCCCGGCGTTCAACAGGGGAAACTCCCTTTTCCATGACCTATGGGGCCGAGGCCGTCATTCCCCTGGAAACTGGATTCCCAACATTAAGGACCAGTACATTCTCTTTGGATAGTAATGATGCGATGTTGGAGAAAAGTTTGGACCTGATTGAAGAACGGAGGGAGAGCGCGATGGTTCAACTAGCTTACTATCAACACAAACTCAAGCAGGGCTATGATAGCAATGTGAAGATGAGGCCGTTAGCCGTGGGGGATTTGGTGCTGAGGAAAGTTCTAGGGGCCACCAAGAATCCAAATTGGGGAAAACTGGGACCTAATTGGGAAGGGCCATATCGAATCACTTCTGTAGCAGGAATAGGAGCCTACTATCTGGAAGACCTAGATGAAAAAGCCGTACTTTATCCTTGGAATGTAAATAATCTCAAGAGGTATTATTATTAATAAAAGTGTTTCAATTCAAATATTTCTTTGGATTTACGTCAACCATACATCTTGTACCCCTGCGCCCTGTGTTATATATTGAAATGTTAAACAGAAACTAGGTTATGCCAGGTCCTCGGATCGTAAACTTAGTGGAAATTAACGTTCTGTGTTATATATTGAAATGTTAAACAGAAACTAGGTTATGCCAGGTCCTCGGATCGCAAACTTAGTGGAAATTAACGTCCTGTGTTATATATTGAAATGTTAAACAGAAACTAGGTTATGCCAGGTCCTCGGATCGCAAACTTAGTGGAAATTAACGTCCTGTGTTATATATTGAAAAAGCCGTACTTCATCCTTGGAATGTAAATAATCTCAAGAGGTATTATTATTAATAAAAGTGTTTCAATTCAAATATTTCTTTGGATTTACGTCAACCATACATCTTGTACCCCTGCGCCCTGTGTTATATATTGAAATGTTAAACAGAAACTAGGTTATGCCAGGTCCTCGGATCGCAAACTTAGTGGAAATTAACGTTCTGTGTTATATATTGAAATGTTAAACAGAAACTAGGTTATGCCAGGTCCTCGGATCGTAAACTTAGTGGAAATTAACGTCCTGTGTTATATATTGAAATGTTAAACAGAAACTAGGTTATGCCAGGTCCTCGGATCACAAACTTAGTGGAAATTAACGTCCTGTGTTATATATTGAAATGTTAAACAGAAACTAGGTTATGCCAAGTCCTCGGATCGCAAACTTAGTGGAAATTAACGTCCTGTGTTATATATTGAAATGTTAAACAGAAACTAGGTTATGCCAGGTCCTCGGATCGCAAACTTAGTGGAAATTAACGTCCTGTATTATATATTGAAATGTTAAACAGAAACTAAGTTATGCCAGGTCCTTGGATCGCAAACTTAGTGGAAATTAACGTCCTGTATTATATATTGAAATGTTAAACAGAAACTAAGTTATGCCAGGTCCTTGGATCGCAAACTTAGTGGAAATTAACGTCCGAGGTGTATGTTGAAATGTTAAACAGAAACTAAGTTATGCCAGGTCCTTAGATCGCAAACTTAGTGGAAATTAACGTCCGAGGTGTATGTTGAAATGTTAAACAGAAACTAAGTTATGCCAGGTCCTCGGATCGCAAACTTGGTGGAAATTAACGTCCGAGGTGTATGTTGAAATGTTAAACAGAAACCAAGTTATGCCAGGTCCTCGGATCGCAAATTTGGTGGAAATTAACGTCCGATGTGTATGTTGAAATTTTAAACGGAAACCAAGTTATGCCAAGTCCTCGGACCGCAAACTCGATGGAGGTTTACGTTCCATATTGTGTATTGAAGTTGTAAGTAATAACTGAGTAGCGATACATCTTATAATCACAAAACTTAACGAGAGATAACGCCCTGTCGCACCTATCGGGGAATCAAAAAGGGATCTTTGGACGTAAGTTGGCGTACAATCTAAGTACTGAGGGTATGAGTATATTTAATTTAAGAATTCTCGAAAAGAATTGCGATTGATTGGAAAGAATACGTACATATCCAAAACGTTTTCCTAAGACCCTGTTGTATTAACGCTTATTATCTATTACTAATTTTCGGTTGACGTTATGTATGATTAAAAATGCCATAAATAATCAAAAAATAGTTGAAATAAACGTATCTAAAGTACGGTAACACGGTGAACGATTACAAAAATAACATAAAGTAGTCAAATCGATAAGAAAATGAGGAAGGAGGTTCCTTACTAGATGCCTAGATAAGCTACAAAACACGTTCTACTTTTTTAATTTCAATTGGATCTGTGGGTTCTGGCAGGCTGGTAGGTCTGCCTCCGAAGTTGTAATCCCCTCTTTGGCTTTAGTGACCCCCCCCCAATTGATAGAATTGTGGAGTCCAAATCCCGTTGGAAACCTTGGGAGGCCGTTTCTGCCTCCAAGGCGGTGGTGGTCTTGTCGGGGGAAACTCCTGGAGGGGCAAGTCCCTCCTTAGCTGATTCCGGCTGGTTACGGGGAGGAGAATTACGAGGTAAGACCTCCTCGTTGAGATTAATAACTGAAGAAGGATCATCAGCCTGATGGGGTAGAATAACTAGAGGGCGGATCGCCTCGGGATAGACTATGTTTTCTGGCTTACGTAACTCAGATGAGGCTTCAACCCCAACACGGTTGAGAGCCTCATTCCAAGTTCTTGCGCAGTAGATACGGCATACCTCTGGAACCTAGGATTTGAAAACTTTCTCAGTTTCAGCTATACCAACCTCGTAGTCTCTCTGCTCAGCTTCGTTCATTGCCTGTTCGGCACAGATCTTCGCATTCTCCGCTTGCTCCTTGGATTTTTCAGCTCGCTCCCTTAACTTCTGAGTTTCCTCCAAATGCTTCCTAAGAACTATGACTTGCTCTTGAGTCTTCTTTAGCTCAGTGTTCGCCTCCTGCAGGAGTTTTCCTTGGTTCTCGGCCTGCTTTTGGTAGCCTTTTAACGCCGACTCGGCGCTTTTGCGAGCTTGCTCTTTGGCTTGTAACTTTTTCTTTGCATCAGCCAAGTCCTGTTCGAATTTGGACAGGGTCTGTACAACCATTGTCCGTCTCTTCCTCTCATCGTCTAGCTGATCGGAACAAGCGTTGAGCATCTCATCTAGCTTGAAAGTATTTTGGATGATCTGTAGGAAAGAGGTTAACACTTTAGTTAAAAAAAAAAGGGGGTGTATATTGGTAAGTAACAGTCGCAGAATGAGGAAGATAAAGGTTAGCTCCTTACCATGCCCAAATATCGTTTGTTGTCAAGGACGAGTTCGTTCTTCCTCATGTTCCTTATCTCGGCCATATCTTTAGGGAGCAATAAGGCTTCCTCTACGGCCGAGGCTACATGACATCCTATTCCGCCGTTAAAATCCCTTATAGATGCATCATCACGCAGGGGCTCCCCACCGTGCATAGGTGCGGGCAACCATGCTCGTGGTTCAGGATGCTGGGAGTCAGATTCCTCCTGGTCCCGCGTAACTTGGTGTTTGGTTTTTTGCTGCTTCGCAACTCGTTAGGCATTCTCCTCTTGAGTTGGACGAGACTTACTCATGTCCGCCACATCCTTGCCCTTCTGCTCACTGCGCCTTTTCTGCTCGGCAACGCTAGGAATCGCTAGTGGTGGCGATGACCGAGGAGGTTGACGAGGGGCAGGGGGAGGAGACTTAGCTGGAAGGGATGAAGCCTGGGGTGGTATTGTTTTTGCGGGCGCATTCTTTCCCGGCTTACCTTCCATCAACTCCAACAAACTTTTCTGAGGTTTTCTTTTTGTCCCCATCTCGTCAGGATCTTCCTCGGGGCTTGTGGATTGGTCAAAAATCCCGAAATCGTCCGAGGACTCAGATACTGTTACAACCGTTTCCTCGCCTTTAGCCTTTTTCTTGCTCCCTTTTATTTCCTTTTCCCTAAGGAGAGGAAAAGGCGAAGAAGCTCCTGCCGAGACGCTGGCTATGAAGAGATGCTCTGGGTGAGGTGTGTGCTGGGGAAGCGGAATACCCTCTGGAACAATGAACCCTTCATAGGCAACACTGATGCGGTGAAGCCGAGGATCGCGTGCTCTAATCACGCACTTTGGGGCCTGAAAAGCAAAAGAAAGGGGGATATAGCCGAGAATTAAATGTGCCGCCCGGAGTTGACTGTCAGCCTCATTCACGTATATTTCGGCCTTCAGTAACTTATCCAAGCTCGCCTTATTGACTAACCCGAGATTGGGCTTTGTGTAACGTCTATCTGCAAAACCGTTGAGTCACGAGTGAAAATTGTGGGAGACAAAAATAATACAAAAGGAAAAAGTAAACGAAATATGTTCGCGAGCTAAGTAGTGTAAATCTATGACTACGCGCCCACCTGGTGTTCCCTCTACTGTCGGACAAGGCAGACCATCGTGCCATTCCCCAGAGAGAATAAGGAAATCCTCCTTTAGGTTCTTGTTTGAAGTGGGAAGGCACTGAATTAGCCTTACCTCAGGACATCTCGATTTGAGATAATATCCCTGGCCAGTTAAGTGATGGAGGTTATACACCCAGTTCACATCATGGTGGGTTAGCTTTAAGTCCATTCTTTTATTCAGAGCGTCTATACTTCCCAAGACCCTAAACATATTTGGAGCACACTGGGTGGGGGACAGCCTAAAAAACTTGAGGTAACTCCTAGTGATACTTCCCATGGGGATGGTCATCCCGCCTTCTATGAAGGCAATCATGGGAATAACTACTTCCCCAGTTTGTCTGGCGTCAACCCATTCCCCTTGGGCTGCGTACCTCATTCCTACCGATGAGGGGATCTTATACTTAGAGCGAAAGTTTCTAATACCTTCCTCAGATTCAACGAGACATCGAAATGGATTCTTTTGTTTTCCCATTTTTCTAAAAAAAAAGCTTAGCAGAAAAGACTGTTGGGTTAGAAGTAAAAATGGTAAAGGCTTCAAGAGGACTTACAGGTTCAAAGGAAGGACCTCGGACAAAGTACGATTATTTGTAGTCACCAGGAAAATAGCGAGAAAGGGGAAAAGCAGGTTCAATGTATGAGCTCTGGAACTACGTAATCATCAAAGGTAAAGTACAGGATTAATCTGAGAGAACCTTTATAGTCATATGAGGATTGTGAGCGGTAAAATTCCCGCTCACGGAACAGGGGAGACCTTCTGCCGTTCAATTTAGATCTCACCGTCGAACGTGGGAGACAAGAGTGTTGCCAAAATTTAATGCTGCCTGAATCGGGATGCTGAGGCGTCAGGGACATGCCTCAAAACGCGCGTGGGTACGGGCTTATGACGTCAAAATCCACCTTCCCTCCTGAGGAGTCGAAAAGTAGGATTTTGAGGGGCTATTGTGGGGGCCTGTCAATCAGCGGGCCCATTAAGGTCAGGATCGTTGGGCTTGTGGCCCATCCGAGGATGTGCATCCTTCCGAGGAGGCCATGTCAGGTCACAAGGTAATTGCCGAAGGGGGGGGATGGGCAATATCACGAAGGTAGAGTTCTATGTTCGTCCGAGGACGCTATATTCCTCGGCAGTACGTGTCCGAGGACGAACAGGACGCACCCTTGTTACAACCAGACCCCAAAATTACGTTACCACTGAAGATAAGGATAACAGACTACGGGTCTAAGAGAAAAGGAAAACAAATATCTGTAACTACAGCTGCCACCGCATTAACTACCTCTCAACCAACTCTCTGGCCGCATTAATGTGGAGGTGATACCTGAACAGTAGGGAGGCAGCCTTACAGCTGCCCACAGGAAGTTACAAGAGGCGTTAGATGGGACAGAAAGAAATCCTCCGAACCCAACCTACACGTGTGCGGTGAGGATGGAGTACAAAGGGTGGTATATAAACTGAAAGAGGAACACGAAGGGAGGGATCGGAAGATAACAAAGAGAAAAAGAACGAAAAGAGAGAGAGGAACTGGATCGATCAAAAGAAACAAAAGGATCTCGTGGTGCCAGTTGTTAGCTTAAAAAACGAGAGGTTAACCTAGTTCTTTACACCCACGCTCTACAAATCATATTGTGAGGGCCTATTTACGTGCGAACCCAGTATCGTTCTTGGGTCGCTCCAAATCGTGTCCTTACAATAACAAAATTAATTTAATTATAAAATAATTTTAGTCTAGATTTCCTATCTAGGTCCTAATAAGCACAAATGAATACTCCAAAAACTTAAGAGGGGAAAAAGACCTAAATAAATTTTATTTTTTAGTAATGATTAAACAAAACTTCACTAAAATTAGTTGCACGTCATAGAGCATACCTAAATAAATTATTTTCTATAAACACTATAATTTAGCCACATAAAACACTTGTTGAGTTTGTGAAGTACTAGTGAGTCATTTAGCCACAACCAAATGGATACAAAAAAGAAAAGTTTTAGAGATGTTTTTAAAAATTATTTTGTCCTTTTTGAAACGGTATTGTTTAGTTTACATCATTTGTACACCTCAAACACCGACATGCCACACCAGCAGCAACCGCTCTCAGCCGTCCAGCTTTCAAAATCGATTTGAGGTTCAATTCCTTCTCGTCTCAATTTTTTACGAACTGCTATATAATATATATGTGGACAGCAATTACACATTTCAAGCTGATAAGTTATTTGGTAGTTTGATTGGCATAATTAAGTTTCTTTCTCTGTTTTAGGAATAATGGTTTTGATTGGCATAAATGGATTCTTTTTTCTAGAGTTGATTTGAGCTTTTTTTT
The DNA here is from genome assembly GCA_028535165.1 of Quercus tomentella. Classification (NCBI taxonomy): domain Eukaryota; kingdom Viridiplantae; phylum Streptophyta; class Magnoliopsida; order Fagales; family Fagaceae; genus Quercus; species Quercus tomentella. The sequence goes on along the minus strand of JAPQVY010000133.1, from coordinate 53,063,942 downwards.
TGGGCTGTAGTGCCAGTGGATCTTCTAATGTGAAGCCAGCATCAAGTAATGATAAAACTATATAAGTAATTTTGATCGAAATAATACCCAGGAAGGACATGCAAAGGTGTGAAGATACTCTCTCCACTCTTAAAGCAATGCAAGAGCAAACTCCTACTCCTACATTGGAGCGGGACATTTCTTTCCTTGAGAAAGAAATAGAGTTTTGTATTCACAGGAGAAGCTTTGTTATGAAGCTCATATTTATAGAATTGAGCTATGTCACAGTTTGGTGTTTTCAGTTAGGGTCTTTAGATCTCGGAATTGTGACTAACCCCTCAAGCTAAAGAGGTTATAAGCTGGCTATAGTGTGCCTACTTTGATAGTTGGCACTAATATTTAAAGTGACAGATTATAAACTGAAAATTTTAAGAACTGAACTCCTTAGGACCTCTCATTGCTGAAGCATAAATCATACATAACATACCACTAGATCAAATGTCTAGTAGTTCAACCTCGATCATCTAAGTACCTAACCATCTTTGCCATTCGATGTTTGTTGGTTTGACTCCCAACATACTTTTATTATTCATTTACAAATTAAAACCAAATGTCGAAAATTCAAAATCCATTGAATAGCTAAAGGAGCATTTGCATGTATTGTGAATCCAACTCCAACAGAAAGATAAGGAATAATCAATAATGAGTGATGCATTCAATCACCAGTTTCTGATATTTGGATGGATTTGGATCTATTGGATCTAAGATATTTCTGATAATAAAGCCTCACTTCTCCTGCTGAAGATAGAATCCAACATAAAAACTAACCATGTTTGATTTGATATCAGTGAAGTTGCATTAGTCACTAGAATTTTAGTCTATGATATTCTCGTTCTTTGAAGTATAAACTTATTACTTATAAGATGCCCTTTCCAAATATCTATACATCAGGAAGTGCAGCAAATTGATTTTGCATTATCTGAGAGATCAACCTCAGTCCATAAGCTACAAAATTAAAGAAATCATATGGAGACGAACCACTGCCTGTTGTGCCCTCTCCTTAAAATTAGGATCACTGTCAGTCTTTTATATCTCTAGCAAGTGTGAAGTGCTTAGAAGATCCTGCAAAGAGGACACCACCTCATAGAAAGAAAATGAAATCATGCAAGAAAGCTTAGATGGTCATAGAGTGCGAACTTCTCCTAAGGCTACCATATCAAAGAAAGCTTCAAGAGGGTCTTTTTGGTCTTCAATAGGTAAGAGAGGTAGTTTATTGTGTAATTTAAGGAATTCATTCCCTGTAGAGAAGAACTCCTGATGTGCAAGCCTATTAGAATTTGCACAGTTTGGAATACCAGGTTAGTTTCTCCGGAAAAGTAATGTCATAACGAAGTCATTGTATTTTACATGTTGAGATTTGACAATGAGCTTATGTTCTTCATATTTGTTAGTGTAAATATCTAGGGAGCACCGTCAAGGATTTTGTATCAATGTTCATAGTTTTTATTGACTTTGCCTTCTTAAAAGCACCCTTTTCTTGTCAAAATTCTTCAAAACTCCTAAAATAGATATCCAAAAGAAAATAATAAGGCATAAAAAAATTCATAGCTTTATATATTAGATTGCTCAACACTGGTATTTTCTATTATGTAAGAAGGTCCCTATTGTTCAACGATTTGTGATGAATAAATTGAAATAGATCTTCAGTTTATAATTCACTCAGTATATGAAGACAGAATTTAAACTTTAGGTGACATGAGTAATGATATATTTATTAATCTCTATTTGTATTGCCAAATTGATCAGCCAATTAATTGAAGCAAACTTTAGAATTTCAATTCATTAAGCCAATCCTATTGCCATCTTTTATTTATATCTGCTATGACAGCCACTTTAGAATGCAATATCTTTGGGACTCTTTAGCAATAATTCATCCATTCGCTATTTGAAAGAAATTATCATGTTTGTCCTTATTCCACATCAACTAATCCTACTCGATGTGTTCAACTTTCTATTATAAAAAGAAGAAAATATACTCTTATTGTTAGCTTGGTCTATCCTGTTGAGTACCATGTTTTTTCTTACTAATCAAGTTGTCAAACTCTCCCATTCCTATTTCAATATTTGAGATTTAAAGCTTTGAGGGAAGAATTGATGTAATCATATATTTGTTGAGTTGCAGAGACTGGGCTATTAGCTATTTATGTAATGCTTGGAAATTTTCATTGCATTTGGAGACCTTTTGTCATTAGAGATTTCTATCATGTTATTTTCTACATGGAATTGCTAAGATACTTGTATTTTATAGATTTTATTATGAAGATAATTTGACCTTGATTCTTAACAAGGTTTAGATTTGCTTCATATATTTAGTGTTGGAGTAATTTTGTACAGGTATTTATATGTTAGTTTAGCTCAAATACTTAAGTCCATAGAGATATTGATTTGGTTAGTGACACTGCAGGTAGCTTCAAAGCCTTGTCTTTACAAGAGGCTTTCTGTTTGAATCGCGAGATTATCTGTGTCCTGCAATTATGAGGAGAGCTACCATTCTAGCGGCTGAAACGAGTTTCTATTATGTCATATTCGAGGGAGATTCTACGTTTATGTTATTAATGTTCTAAATGATCAAGAGGAATGCTAAGCCTCAGTATATTCTGTAATTGAGGATGTGAAATTTGCTGATAGAGGAGTAGGACAATGGGAATTCTTGCATGTGAGAAGGCAGGGTAAAGAAGCTGCTCATTTTTTTTTTTTTTTTTTTTTTTTTTTTTTTTTGAGAAAGAAGAAACTGCTCATTGGATGGCCTGAAATGCGATAAATTTTTTTATTTTTTATTTAGAGAATGTATGGATTGAGAACCATCCTAATGTAATGTTGTTATAATTGCCAATGAAACTCTCTAATTTTTTCTTTCAAGTTAAATGAAATGAAGTTATTGTTTCTATTTTCTCTTAAAATAAATAAATAAATAAAATAAGGGTATATGAGTGTGAATTAATGACCACTATCTAATTGCCCTAAAAGTAGACCCAAAAAAAAAAACATGTGCTCATCTAATTTATCAAAAATTTAGTCATTAAAAAAAATAATATTAATAATATCATAGAGGAAAATAGACACAAAAGGGCAATAATGTTGGAATTGGGAAAAAAACATTAATAAAAATTTGATTATCTCCCACCCTCAGGATTGAGGAAGATAAACAAAAAAGAGTGATAATGTTGGGACTCATAGTACATCTGCACTGTAAACACTTAAACAATTCAATCCACTCGATTTGAGGTATTATAATCTCCCCCACTTAAAGTATAAACGTCATCAATAGAGTTCATGTTGTGTTACAGTGCCCTTGAGCCACATGTGGTTACCAAGTTTGCTTTGATACCCATTTGTAATGACTTGTGGAGAGTGCTAGCTATGATTCAAGATATTGCAATCCAAGTGTGATCCACAAATTGAATACGTGAGAGCAAACAATTCCAATGGTTCAAAAATCAATTGAGGTTAAGAATCTAAAGTCCAAAGAACTAATGAGGCCTTCAAGATGAATGACTCATTGAAGGCTTGAGGATTTAAGCATCATATGACCGAATATGAAGAAAGAACTTTAATGTACATAAGGTTACTTGCAAATAGTCGTGCATGAACATGGTGATCAAAATGCCACTGAGAAATTGGTCCACTAGAAGATCCCCATTAATGAAGAAGCAAGATGGATAGCCATCCGCATTTGGCAACACCAAGTCGGATTACGATAGCAAGTACGCTATGATTTTATGAACCTTTCAAGTTAAGATATATCTTTGAATTTCGGGACAAGCCTCTTATATGTGAGAACTTTTTTTCTTTTCATCCCAATGTCTTAGGGTATGCCATAACTTTTGTGCAATCCTTTCAATTTTACATCTTTTATTTGTCCTTTAGAGTTAGGTGAACACACTTTTATTTGTCCTTTAGAGTTAGGTGAACACAAGATATAAGGTTGAACAAACAAGAGATATAAAGGGTACCCTCTTTTGATAGGATCTAAGATCTCTCTATGTGTGGGTAAGCTCCTTAAAGTTAAAAAGGATAGATCAATAGGTCACTCACAACTAGGTGGGCCATGATTCCAACTTTAGTCCTAAATGGACCATAATAGATTGGTGGCAAGCCGTTAATGTACCCAAAGCCCATCATAGGCAATGGCACGAATCATGAATTGATGGGATGAACTTCGGAAAGTCTTAACCCGAATAGGGCCCCCATTTTCCAGTCATCACCAACAATGGCAAAAGGACAAAAGAACCAATTGAAAGTGTGTGCAAACAATATTAAACAAGCCTTTATCAAGATCAAGAAAAGGAATACATTAGAGTCAAACTCTCTATCTCTAGCGGAATCGCTATTGTGGGTGCAAGTGCTTGCAACAGAGTCTTTTTTGGGAGTTTTCTCCAAAAATTTGTGGGAAGTATGCCTTGGCCTAGGGTGGACCACGGTGAAGGGTGTAAATGGAGTCGCCACCTAATTTAGGTCTAGGAATCATAAATATAGTGCCCTTGTCGAAGGATTGATCTTTACCAAAACACGTGTCCGAAGTTTAGGTACGAGGAGGGGAAGGTGTTATGCACCTAACCCCACCCGACCTGTGGGTCGGCTTCCACTCATTGTGTTCCAAGTCTTAATCTCATTAAAGGCATACTTAACATGTTATTCTAACTCTCACACACACACACATACTAACATGCATCTAAAAGCAAACAACGTGGCATATCATCCCCAAGCCTAGCATTCATCTATTATCGCATTAAGCATACATCACCAAAGGCAAAAACATCTGAAGGCAGATCTGAACAAATCACCTAAACATCCAAGCATCAAAACTCATGCTATTCAACCAAGCATATTAGGCAACTTCATTTTAAAGCTAGAATGCATGTTCATGTGATCTATGCATGACTTACCTCATTGCAACACTACACCTATGCATCAATTCATGTTTATATTCATATGCATGTTCATGGCATTCAAACAATCTAAAACCCTAATCAACATTAAGAAGATAAAATAAAACAAAACAAAACAAGACAAAACAGAAGAACAAGTACCCAAAGATATGAAAGACAGGCTTAAACAGAAGCTAAACATGTAAAAGAAAACAAAGAAAAACCAAATAGAAGTGAATTAGGGTTTCTGGACACAAGGGTGCGTGCACATACATAAGGTATGTGTGCACATCCCAACTATATGTGTACGCACACTTTGAGTTTGCATACGCATGCATAAAGCAAGACAAAACAGAAGAACGGGTACCCAAAGATATGAAAGACAGACTTAAACAGAAGCTAAACATGTAAAAGAAAATAAAGAATAACCAAATAGAAGTGAATTAGGGTTTCTAGACACGAGTGTGCATGCACATACATAGGGTATGCGTGCGTATCCCAATTGTATGCGTACACACACTTCGAGTTTGCATACATATGCATAAATCATGCGCACACATACACGCCTAAAACCCTAGCCCAAAAACTCTAAATAGAAAAACAAAGAAAGAAGGAAATCTAACAACCATACATGCTTTCCGTAGACACTTGATTTTGCATTCATAATTTAATCTAGGAAGATGACTAGAGTGACCATTCATATAACCAAAATTTAGAGTTGCATTACATGCATTAATTTATTCATTGCATATCATAAAAATGATCTTGAGGTTCTAACGATCGCGACTATATGTCCGATTTCCAAATCGGACTGTCGGATTGAAAGATAACACATGATCAAGTTTTCACAGTCTGCATGCATTTTGTTTGGGTGGAGCCGATCAAGCATGATGAATTTAAATTAATTCTGATTGGTTAAACAATTAAATTTAATTAAATAATTTTGTGATTGGTTATTGGTTAGTGTCAAAAATAGGCCTGCTTGCATGGGAATAAAGTGGATAATCAAATAACAAAGAAGTTGTGGATAATCAAGGTTTTTTTTGGAATATTTATCTACAAGATAATTATCACTTTAAAGACCTGAATATCGAGAAAAATGGATTAATTTTTAGAATACGGATTAAAAATGCATCCAGGTACGATTCCCGGCTAAAAAATCCTCAAAAAAGGAGTCCAAATTGGACCAAAACTCAAATGCGGGCCTGGCACCCAAAATGGCCATTCAGCACTCTTCGAGTGCCGATCGGCACACAAGAAGTGCTGATCAGCACATGGCAAGTTCCGATCGGCACTTCCCCGATTGGCCCAAATTTGCAGCTCGACCCGGCCCAGTGACTTCCTGATTAAGATAAAGCCTATCTTTTTCGACTTTTTAGACATAAGGACACATTCCAATTCCTATCTAATCTCATTCAGCATCCCAACCTCTATAAATAGAGGAAACAAATTAGAATTAAGGTCTTTTCTCTTCTGACTTTTCAATTCCCCTTACGTTAAAGACGTTCTGGAGACTTGTGCTTTAGGAACTTCTTTTTTGTAAGTAAGGTATCTTAGACCTCAAAGAGGTGAATAAACTTCTTTGATTTCTAAAATATTCATTCATTAGAAGAGTACGCTCATGCAAGAGGTATTCTGTTCTTCTTCTTTCTTTTCTTTTTCCATTAATTAGTTTGTTTTTGTTTGATGCATGAATATGCTTAGTATGTTTCATTATGTCTTGTTCTTAATATACAATTGCTATGCTTAGATACCTTAGATGATTGTTTATTTCAATTCTTTCTTTCAGATACTGACAAGTGTTTTGGCCTTCGTCACGCAATTCAAGATCTGATAGACAATAAGGTGATTGCACCGCCTACAAGGCCTAGCGTCACTAATAATCCCCTACCCAACAACAATTTTGGGAGAAGACCAAGGATTAATTGCTTGATGATTGAGGAGGAAAGTGAAGAATTGATTTATGACCTACCTGAGTGCTTCATGATGACATGGGAAGAATTGATAGGTATGACATCCACTGTAGGGTATGATATATGGAGTGAAGATGTTACAGAAACCCCAAATTACCCAACATCCACAAATGGGAGGAGACACTTCAAACCCTAAGCAAGTGACCAAGAATCTACATATGGAGTTAGACACTTCGAACCCCAATCAAATGACCCGACACCCATAAACAGGGGAGACACTTCAAACCCCAAAATACTGATTTAAATGACCCAATGAAAATTGCCCACATCACGAGGGGGGGAGACACTTCAAGCCCCCACATTTGGAGACAGACAACCCGATAGAAGCCTTGAATAAATCTACCCAACAAACACCCACTGAAGAGGATGAGTTCCTCAAGCAACTACAGAAGACACAAGCCAATATATCTTTATGGGGTTTACTCATGGCCTCATACAAGCACCGCCAAAATCTAGTTGACCTTCTTAATCAAATCCAAGTCCCTACAACCACTACTTCTCAAGATCTGAATGCTATTATTAGGTCTATAGGTAGGGAACTCACAATTTCCTACTCTGACAAAGATTTGACTAAGAAGGGGAAGCACCACAATGACCTGCACATTACTGTAGATGCCAAAGGCAAGAGGATTCCCATGGTTCTAATTGATGATGGAAGTGCCTTAAATATGTGTCCTTTAAAGACTGCAAGTTGCTTGGGCCTAAGTATTGAAGACTTTGTGCCAGCTAATCAGCATATGAGGGCATATGACAATAGTAGAAGGGAGGTCTTGGGAATCGTGACACTGGAGCTCACTATAGGGCCAATGATCAAGAAGGTGGAGCTGCAAGTCTTGAACATAGCATCATGCTTTAACATGCTCCTTAGACAACCATGGATCCATGACATAGAGGTCGTACCTTCATCTCTATACCAAAAGGTTCGATTTCTGCATGAAGGAGCCATAGTTACCATATATGGTGATACTTTGACCATACCAAAGCCCATTTTTGGTATTGATTCTGAGAATGAGCCATTGACCTTGGACGGCTTAGAAATTGAGAAACCTAGTTTTGAAAGAAGAGAAGAAGAAGTAGAGAAGATCCCCATAGACTTTGCTCCTTATAGCAACAACAACGTGGTGGCAATGATGAGAAGAATGAATTACCTTCCGGGGATGAACTTAGGGAAGACTGTGAAGAAGGCAACTGCTCAAGTCCCAATAATCCCTACTGCTACGCCACCTTTTGGGCTAGGCTATAAGCCCACTAATGATGACTTGCTAAAGATGGAGGTAAGAAGAATGGCTCGTGCCAAGTCTAAAGCCAAGGGACTTCCTTGCCACCCAAAACCCCGAAAGCCCTATACTCCCACATTGAACGGAAAGTTTGTCAAAGCTGGAGATAGTCAACACTATTGGAGATTCTTGGAACCGAGATTTTATCCTGAGACAAGAACAATGGTGCCTAGATTTGAGCTATTATTTAATTGAAACAACAAGCTTCCAGAGCTAAAGAAGGAAGACACAAATTGGGTCCCTACTGATTGGGCTGATTACATAGACCCTGATGCAATGACTACGCTTCTAGGAGATGCCATCTACAATATAGAAGAAGAAGAGCATTGGGAGGCGTGCCAACATGCATTGAAGAGCTCGTATGAAGCAAGAACAAGTGATGAAGATGAGGAAGGGGGAGAAGCCCCTAGTGATGATGATGAAGGTAGCAATTGCGGGAGTGATAGTAGTAGTGATAGCAACAGTAGTGACAATGGAAATGGTGAGGATGACAGTAACAGTGATAGTAAAAGCAACAATAGTGAAGGCTATGACAGCCAATATAGTGGCAATGATTGGCGTGAACCCCCTAGTGATAGAAAGGATGAAGATGTAGGACCTTTCTATGAAGATTACTTTGATAACGACATAGACTACTATGATGGAGATATAGAGGATGATGCTGAAACTGAACCTGTAGACATCGAGAATGGCACTGAAAGTGAAGAATATGGGCTAGAAAATGTGCTGGAAGCTGTAGGAGAGGAGGTTAAAGAAGCCGATAATATAGATTATGATGATTATCCCTATAGGCAGCCCTCAGATTAGAGCTGCATTACTAATAGTAGCTCAAGGTCAAGTCCTTGTTATGACAAGCATGGTAGAGAAATTCCTAAGTTGGGGTCGTTCTATAATTCATAGTTTGCCTCACTGATCCTATACATTGAGGAAGAAGATGACATAAATGCTAGATTGGCCACTCTAGACAGAATATTGATGATCCACAATTTCAGAAACTTAACACTGGAAAGTCTTGAAGGTGAAGATGAGAAGATGGAAGGGAATGAGTCAGAATATCTCACCCATTACGTCTTTCTAAGCAACAAAGGAAGGCAAGATCTATTTGGTGAGTGGATGGATAGTATAGAGCGTCTGGATGCTTATGTGACTGACAAGCCCACAGATATGGAGATTGATACTCAAGGCACAAATTATATGGATGAAGACCCCATGGTACTAATGCTGAGAGAAGAAGGAACTCGTTGGGAGCCACCCGCCATTGTTAACGCCACAACCGAGCTAAAGAATTGGGCATGAGAGGGAGCCGCCCACCCCATGGAAGACTCTACTAAGAAGATCAAGATCATCGAGCCGATCACTCCTGCTAAAAACATTATTTCTATCCCTATTGAGTCTGTTTCTGCTAGTATTAATATTCCTATTGAGTCTGTTTATGTTCGTAGTCTTATAGAGTTTGTTTCTGTTGAGTCTGTTAAGAACTCTTTTCCTTATAATATGATTTCTGATTCTGCTTATTTATTGGATTTGAATATTTTTATTTCTGAAATTGGTAAAGAAACTCTTAATAACAAGGAATTAAAACAAGGGCATGTGGAACCTATAAAAGAAGAAACCCAACCTGTTAACTTGAGAACTGGTGATGAACCTAAGATGATACAAGTGGGCAATACCCTAACCTCCTCTAAGAAAGATGCATTAGTTGCCCTACTGACAGAATTCAAAGAGGTATTTGCATGGTCATACGAAGACATGCTTGGGATTGACATAGATATAGTGCAACACTGCATTCCAACAGATCCAACCATGAAGCCGATCAAGCCAAAGTTGAGAAGAATGAAGCCAGAGTGGATTCTCAAGATCAAGGAAGAAGTTGAGAAACAGTACAATGTGTTAGGGACATATTTTTATGTAATTGGCATATCCTTTGACAAAACGCACTTTACTTGTATTTGGGTAAATCTAAATAGGTTCAAGATGATCATTACAAGTGATTAAATTGAAGACATGAAGATTACTCAAGAACTGCTCAAGAAAAGTGCAATCTGCAGGTCTCAATACCTCCTCGACAGAAACTCGATCTGTCGAGATTCATTAAATCTTGACAGATGTCTCGATCTATCGAGCTTACGGGATTTAGATTATAGCCAGCAACGTTTTTATTCTAAAAGGCTATTTGTTTATGGGTTTTGTATAATCCTTATAGGACTAGGACAACCCAAGGTTTGTGGGTTTGTATAATCCTTATTGGACTAGGAAAGCCCAAGGTTTGTGTAAACCTATTTGGAATAGGAGAGCCCATTAAGCTCCTATTTAAAGGAGGTGGAAAAAGAAAAACCTAACCCCAGAGAGCTTCATAAGGTTTTCTTTTTAAAAACCCTAGCCTCCTTCTACAGAAGAAAGAGTTCTTGCTGCGTTTCTTGTACACCTTTGGGTTCTATAACCAAGCAAAGTCTCTTGCACCAACATTGAAGATCTTATTGGTGTTTTTATGTGAAGCTGCTGCAAATCAACTACAATAATCAAAGGGTTGCTGTGGAGTTAGTCACGTACTTGGATTCGTGCAAAGGAGTAAGCCACGTATTGGGATCTGCACAATTGGTTAGTCACGTACTTGGGAGCCATGCATCAGAAAGGGGAACTGTCACTACAGAACAAGTCCAATTGGCTATTGGGGTAAGGGTTCAACTGTAGGTTGGTAAGGTACTTGGGATTCCTTTACTTGTAACCGCTTGTTGTGATAATAGTGGAGTTTCGGGAGTGGTGACCTGAAAATCACCCGGTGGGGTTTTTGCCATCAGGTTTTCCCCATTCGTAAACAAATCACCATGTTATTTATTTTCCGCTGCATAATTAGTTTATTGGTGATTTGTTTGTGCTACCACGCGCTTGCATGATAAATTGATTAATTAATTAATTAATTTCTATCATAAGGGGTCATTCAATTTGTGGCCTATCACAATGCAAGATTTCTGAGGGTAGTCAACTACCCAGAATGGTTAGCTAATGTGGTTCCGATGCTGAAGAAGGATGGGAAAGTTAGAGTGTGTGTAGACTTCCGAGATCTTAATAAGGCTAACCCGAAAGATGATTTTCCTTTGCCTCACATTGACATCCCGGTTAATAACACAGTAGGACATGCCTTTCTGTCATTTATGGATGGGTTTTCAGGGTATAATCAGATAAAGATAGCTCCGAAAGACATGGATAAAACCTCCTTCATTGCTCTATGGGGGACGTATTGCTACAAGATCATGCCATTTGGCCTTAAGAATGCTGGTGCTACTTACCAACGTGCAGCCACTACTCTGTTGCATGATTTGATCCACAAAGAAGTAGAAGTTTACGTTGATGACATGATAGTAAAGTTCAAAGACCGTGAAGGGCATATACCAGCTTTACGAAAGTTCTTTGAAAGAAACCAATTCTATAAGTTGCGGTTGAATCCTAAGAAGTGCACTTTTGGTGTAACATCTAGAAAGTTGTTGGGGTTTATGGTAAGTCAGAGGGGAATCGAAGTCGATCCTGACAAAATCAAGGCAATTGTAGAGATGAAGCCTCCCAAGACTGAGACTGAGAAAGAGATCCGAGGGTTTCTAGAGAGAATACAATACATCAGTAGATTTATAGCTCAACTCACCATGACATGTGAGCCACTTTTCCGACTACTCAAGAAGGAAGTGCCCACAGTATGGAATGAACAATGCCAAGAAGCTTTTGAGAAGATTAAGAATTATCTGATGAAGCCACCAGTACTTGAAAAGCCATTATTGGCGTATCTCACAACTACGAATACAGCAATGGGGGCTTTGCTTACTTAATACCTAGAGGAGACTAGAAAGGAGAATGCAATTTATTACATTAGCAAGAAGATGTTGGCTTATGAAGAGAAGTATTCACCACTTAAGAAGACATGTGTAGCACTTGTATGGGCAACCTGCAAACTCAGACATTATATGCTTGCTTACAAGGTCTTATTGATTGCAAGAATGGACCCTTTGAAGTACTTGATGGAAAAGCCTGTGCAAGATGGGAAGATGGCTAAATGGGTTCTGCTTTTGTCAGAACTTGATATTAAATATGTGACTTAAAAGTCTATGAAGGGGAGAGCAATTGCTGATCACTTAGCCCACTGTTCACTTGAAGAAGCTGAAAAGATCCAAGGAGACTTTCCAGATAAGGATATTATGGGGATCGAGGTAGAATCATGGAAGATGTATTTTGATGGAGCAACTAATCAAAATAGAGTGGCATTGGATTTCTCTTAATTTCTCCAAAAGGGACACACATCCCATTCTCTGGTAGGCTCAACTTTCCTGCCACTAATAATGCCACTGAATATGAAGCTTGCATTATGTGCCAAGAATGCAAAAATGGGCCTTGAAATTCAGTAAGATCTAGTACCAATATGTGCCAAGAATGCAAAATCAGATTGCAGATGCTCTAGCGACAATGGCATCCATGATGGATGGACCTAGGGAGGATGAAGCTCGACCAACAGTGGTGGAACAAAAAGAAGAACCTGTTTATTGCATGTCAATAGAAGAAGATGAGGGAATGAATAGAGAAGGTGAATGGTATTCAGACATCCTACAGTACCTTAAAGATGGGACATACCTAAATTCTGTAGACAAAAATGACCAATTGACCATCAGAAGGTTATCCACTAATTATATTATTTGTGGAGAGAGACTTTACAAAAGATCATATGACGAATATCATTTCCTGTGTGTGACCGCCAAGGAAGCACAGCAAATAATTGAAGAGGTTCATGAGTCAAATTATAGGCCACACATGAATGCACACATGTTGTCATGAAAAATAATGAGACAAAGTTATTATTGGACTACTATGGAAGCAGACTGTGCAACTCATGTTTGAAAGTGCCATCAATGTCAAGTCCATGGAGATCTGAAGCACATAACACCTATGCCATTACATACCATGACTTCACCCTGGCTGTTCTTTACATGGGGAATAGATATTATTGGGAAGATTCACCCAACAGCGTCCAATGGCCATGAATTTATACTGGTTGCTAGATTACTTCACTAAATGGGTGGAAGCTGCCTCATACAAGGTTTTGAACTTGAAGAAAGTTGCTCAGTTTATTCAGAATAATATCATTTGTAGACATGGGGTACCACATGAAATTATCTCTAACAATAGGCTTCATTTCAAGGGAGAAACAGAGAAGCTGCTTTGATAGTTCAATATTCAACACCATAAATCCTCACCCTACCATCCATAGACCAATGGAGCAGTTGAGGCTGCAAAAAAAAATATAGGGCGAATTTTGAAGAAGAGCACAAAAAACTACAAGGACTGGCACCTACAATTACCCTATGCACTTTGGGGGTATAGGGCATCGATTCGAACTTCCACGAGAACCACTCCTTATTCATTGGTGTACGGGATGGAAGCAGTCCTTCCCATTGAAATGGGCATCCGCTCATTGAGAACAGTACTGGAGAGTGAAATCCCCGAAGTAGACTGGTTGCAAAGTATGTATGACCAATTATGCATGATGGATGAGAAGAAACTCAAGGCCTTGTATCACATTCAAGGTTATCAAAGGAGGCTTAGGAAAGCTTTTGACAAGAAAGTAAGAGCTAGAGATTTGAAGTTGGGGGATTTAGTGCTAAAAGAGATCTAAGCCCCGGTTCAAGGTACAAACGAGAAGTTCAAGCAAAATTGGGCAGGTCCATATATTATCAAGCAGATACACTTTGGGGGAGCCATAAGGTTGATGGATTTAGATGCAAACTTTTTTACTGAGACAACCAACATGGATCAATTGAAGAAATACCACATCTAAGGTGGTAGTCTGAAAACACCACGTCTAAAGTGGTTGTAAATTATGTTATTTCCTTTCTTCGACCAAAAAAAAAAAAAGGAGGGGGGTAGGTTGAAAACCCGAAAAGGCGATCTACGCAAAAGGAGAGTAAAAAAAAAAAAGAGTAAGAGAGCCTGCTAGGTTGAAAACCCAACAGGTCAACCAAGGCAAAAGTTAAGGCAAACAAAAAATGAACTACGTGATGACTTGATCCTTCTGCCAATGAGATACGTAGGCAAACATATATTGGTCTGGTCATAACTTCCCCAAACCCACTATTTACCCATTAAGAAAAAAATTGCTTTCAAAATCTAACCATTCCATTAAACCATGCCATTACATAGAAATCAAAACCCTAAACCAAACCTTTAAAAAAAACCAAACCCTAAAAACCTAAACCCTAAACAGAACCCTTAACCTGAAAGTCCTAAATAATTCCTAAACCTAAGAGTTTCACACCAACTTTTAAAAATAAACATGTTCAAAGCCAAAAATAAGAAGATTATTTTATCTTCAGTCTTTTCTCCTTTGGTTGTTCATTGATTCCATCTATGTTAGGTACTTTGTCATCTTTGTCCCTCCTTTTAAACTCATAGTTGTCAACCTTATGTCTTTCTCGGTTGTCTCTAAGAAATTGTTTTCTCATAGCAACCATGTCAACTTCCTCGTCCGCAATCTTGTTCACTAACTAGTTAGAATATTCAGTGGTCATCCTGTGAAAGTGAACCTTCATAAAAGATTGATCCACTCGGTCAGCCATTTCCAAGTCCAACAACATATTCCTTATAGAAGTAGGATTTGTGTCCACAAGAGTGAAAGATTTTCTTCCTTTCCCACCAGGCTTTCCCTGCTCATATTGGAGTTGCCTCAAGAGTCTATTAGCTTTATAGAAAGTTGCTCTCCTTAATCCAACTATGAAGATGTGATTTGAACCCGGACACTGCAACAAAGGAGGTGGGCACTTCCACCAATAATAATTCCATCAAATTGAGACAGTAGATTTCTTGTTCAGAAATTTCACCCAGTCACTTTCAGTTTGACACTTGATTTTGAGGACAGTCCTACTGAGGAAACTGCCAGGACCATAATTAGCAACAATAGGCATGGCTATCATGTCCAGTCTTTCCATCAACCATATCTGCAAAGTCAAGGGACTCCCAAGAAAGTTTTGTGACTCTCCACCTTGAAATCCAAAGTCCAATCCTAAAAGGGTTTCTGCCAAGATTAGAGAAGCAGGATTATCACCATCTTTAATTTGACCCACAATGCCTATGGCTTGAGCATCCACAAAACCAGGCCTTCCAGAGCCAAGCAAAAATTTTCCCATGAAGCAAAGAGCTAAGCCAAAATTCTTCTACATGTTGTCAGTCACTCCATGAGTACGTTTATTAATCAGTCTTGAAAGAACTGCACGAAGATTCACCATGTGCCCTTCAATCATGCTACTGGTAATTGAAGTAGGAAGTCCTAGAGCATCGGACAAAATCTCTCTATGTCTGGGATCACAAGAAATTGCTACGTATTTCTTGCCAAGATCATAACCCAAAATAGCTGAAAATTCTTCAATTGTGGGACAAAGTTCAGCAGTTTTAAATCGGAATACATGATCTTCAGGATCCCAAAACTTCATGGCAGCACGGAGGAAATCCCACTTGATCTTGACATTCCTCAAGGTCTTGACTCCCTCTAGCTTATAGCCTGTAAAATTGGACTTGGTACTAAAATCAAAGCTATGAACCCATCTATTGATATCATGAATGGTTGAATGAGGAAAGTTTTGATTGTTAGCCATGGATAACTCTTGCATGTGATTATTATTGCTTAATAACTTCGATGCAGAGATTTGTTTGTAGGTTAGATGCTAAAATAAGCTACTTCAGTCCTTAACCAGGTTTAAATAGGTTTCTAGAGTTTGTAGCTGTCTAGGAAAGTGTTTCATGGTCTCAAATGGAGAAAATATTTTCCAAAAAACTTAAAAATACAAAAAACACGCTGAAAAAGCGCGAGGAATTGAGGAAAAATCGGGCGTGCATGTCAACACCTCAAAGTGCTAGTCGGCACTCTAAGAGTGCCGATAGGCACTCCAAGAGTGCCGACTGGCACCCAACTTAACCAAAGCCCAATTATCCTGTTTTGTGTTTTTAGGCACTTCTCGGGTCCGTTTTGATTCTGTTTGTCACTTAAAAAACAAATTGCGCAATAAAGTTTTCAAAAAATTTGCATGGATTGTCAAACTGGGGCATTTAGACATGCCTTGTCCATTTCTTTTCAAAAAAAAAATCAATCAAAAAATCACCTGCATAACTGTTTTCAAAAAAAATGGGGGGGGGGGGGGGGAAGAGAAAATTAATCAAATTAGTATTTTTCAAAGTCATGCATTCATCTCTTAAACTAAAGCATTCGGCTATGCCTTATCCCTTCTTTCTGGGAGAAGTAAAAATCACTCATTCCTTTTCAAAAAAAAAAAAAAAAAGAGAAAAATTCTTTAAAAAAAATGAAGGGTTGTCAAGCATAAAGCTTTCAAACTAGAGGCATTTTGTCGTGTCTCATTCAAGTAAGTGCAAATCCCATTAGAAGTGGTCAAATAAGTTCAAATTGTTCATTACAAGACTTCGATAGATGAATTCTAAACTTGCCTCATCTAAAGTTTCAACAAGATTAGAAGCAATCCAAAGGTAAAGAGCTAAAAGCCGAAATTAATACAAATTGTCTAAGGAGTACTTTCTTGTCTTTGCAGGAAAATTAAAATACAAGTCAAGCATCATTTGGACTTCGACTCCACCTGTAGGAAGATTTCCTAGACCCACCCCTATAGGAGCCACCCTCAATGTCTCCTTCTTGACTTGCATAAAACCGAGATTCTTGTTGTCGGTTCTGAAGTTCCAGATTTCTGATTCTCTCCTCCAAGGATCTTGTGTTGGCATCAACCATTGCCATTTGACTGTTCTGAAAAATCAACAGAGAAAAGTGTTAGATTCATTATCATGGAGATTCAAGCAAATAACACTAAGGAAGCATCCTCTTTTACCTAGCTCATTTCATTGAGCACATATTGAGAAGATTGAGTGCGTGCCACAAGCTGCAAGCCTCCAATCATCCGCATGCTTTCCTCCACAAGATCAACTCCGACCTGAAGCACAAATCCACAAGTTCAAAAATAACTCAACAATTCAAAAATGCCCAAAACAAAGAGCACAACATGATCACACAAGGATTTCCAACCTAATCATACAATGTTCAAAATTCCAACAAACAACAACAAAATGACAATGTCCCATCATCAAGCTCTCAACAAAACATGAAATCAACAAATTTGCCAACAAAGAAAAATGAGCTCACAGGGCACCCATCATTTAAAACCTAATCCCAAATTTTGGTCTTTTATATGCAAAACCCTAGGTTCTAAGGTAGAGAAGCTCCTTGGTTACCTTCCATTCAAATCGAGGTAGATATGCCCCTTGGTCGACACAATTCAAGATTGAGATAAAGAAGCCTCTCAATCGCCCTAGGTTCTAAGGTAGAGAAGCCCTTTAGTTACCTTCCATTCAGATCGAGGTAAAGAAGCCCTTTGGTCGTCACAATCCAAGATTGAGATAGAGAAGCCTCTCAATCACCCCAGGTTCCAAGGTAGAGAAGCCCCTTAGTTACCTTCCATTCAGATCGAGGTAGAGAAGCCCCTTGGTTACCTTCCATTCAGATCGAGGTAGAGAAGCTCCTTGATCGTCACAATTCAAAGATTGAGATAGAGAAGCCTCTCAATCATCCCAGGTTCCGAGGTAGAGAAGTCCCTTGGTTACCTTCCATTCAGATTGAGGTAGAGAAGCCCCATGGTCGTCACAATTCAAAGATTGAAATGGAGAAGCCTCTTAATCGCCCCAGGTTCCGAGGTAGAGAAGCCCCTTGGTTACCTTCCATTCAGATCGAGGTAGAGAAGCCCCTTGGTCGTCACAATTCAAGATTGAAATAGAGAAGCCTCTCAATCGCCCCAGGTTCCAAGGTAGAGAAGCGTTTTGGTTACCTTCCATTCATATTGAGGTAGAAAAGCCCCTTGGTCATCACAATTCAAGATAGAGATAGAGAAGCCTCTCAATCACCCCAGGTTCCAAGGTAAAGAAGCCCCTTGGTTACCTTCCATTTAGATCGAGGGAGAGAAGCCCTTTGGTCATCACAATTCAAGATTGAGATAGAGAAGCCTCTCAATCGCCCCAAGTTCTGAGGTAGAGAAGCCCATTGGTTACTTTCCATTCAGATCGAGGTAGAGAAGCCCTTTAGTCGTCACATGTCACAGACTGAGATAGAGAAGCCTCCCAGTCACTCCAGATTTCAAGATTCATTTCAAATTTATCAATTATCAAGTAGGTTGAGTATCCACAATTCTCATTTTTCAAAACAGCAAAACACTAGTTCTACGTTCCAAGCTTTTAGGTTCTAGGGCTAGGTAATCTTTGAAAAGTCAACCTTAATTAAATTATGGCTGCTAAAATCAATGTTTTTGTTTTACATTGACATTCGCTTTGCAAGCTCTGTCAATGAGGGGCATTCTGTAGACATTCGATTTTGCACCCATAATTTAATCTAGGAAGATGACTAAAGTGAAAATTCATATACCCAAAATTTAGAGTTGCATTACATGCATTAATTCATTCATTGCATATCATAAAAATGATCTTGAGGTTCTAACAATCACGACGGTATGTCTGATTTCCAAATCGGACCATCGGATCAAAAGATATCACATGATCAAGTTTTTACGGTCTGCATGCATTTTGTTTGGGTGGAGCCGATCACGCATGATTAATTTAAATTAATTCTGATTGGTTAAACAATTAAAATTAATAAATAATTTTGTGATTGGTTGTTGGTTAGTGTTAAAAACAAGCCTCCTTGCATGGGAATAAAGTGGATAATCAAATAACAAAGAAGTTGTGGATAATCAAGGTTTTTTTTGGAATATTTATCTACAAGATAATTATCACTTTAAAGACCTAAATATCAAGAAAAATGGATTAATTTTTAGAATACGGATTAAAAATGCATCTAGGTACGATTCCCAGCTCAAAAATCCTCAAAAAGGGAGTCCAAATTGGACCAAAACTCAAATGCGAGCCTGGCTCCCAAGAGGGCCATTCAGCACTCTTGGAGTGCCAATCGGCACATGAGAAGTGTTAATCGGCACTTCCCAAGTGCCGATTGGCCCAAATTTGCAGCCCGGGCGGGTGACTTCCTAATTAAGATAAAGCCTATCTTTTTCGACTTTTTAGAGATAAGGACGCATTCCAATTTGTATCTGATCTCATTCAGCATCCCAACCTCTATAAATAGAGGAAATAAATCAGAATTAAGGGCTTTTCTCTTTTGACTTTTCAATTCCCCTTACGTTAAAGATGTTATGGAGGCTTTTGCTTTAGGAACTTCTTTTTTGTAAGTAAGGTATTTTAGACCTCAAAGAGGTGAATAAACTTCTTTGATTTCTAAAATACTCATTCATTAGAAGAGCACCCTCATGCAAAAGGTATTCTGTTCTTCTTCTTTCCTTTCTTTTTCCATTAATTAGTTTGTTTTTGTTTGATGTATGAATATGCTTAGTATGTTTCATTATGTCTTGTTCTTAATATACAATTACTATGCTTAGATACCTTAGATGATTGTTTATTTCAATTCTTCCTTTTTGACTTCAAAATCTGCAATGATTAACAAATTTTTTTATAAAGATTCAAAATGGATCTGTATTTTCAAATCTGATTTTTTTATTTTTATTTTTTGAAAAGTTTTCTTTGTTATAAAAATGCAGATTTTCAAATTTCAAAGGAAGAATTAAGAGTTAGGTTAAGTTTTTTTTTTTTTTTTTTTTTTTTTTTTTTTTTTTTTTATAATATGTGATGCATGCATAATAAATTTGTCTCATGAATGTGGATCCTCTTTCAAAAGCCTTTTTTATTTGTTTCTAACAACAGATCTGGTTTTTCATAAACCGAAAATCTTTTTTTTTTTTTTTTTACTTTACACAAAACAGATTTGATTCTGTTTGTTTTTAGACCCTTGTAAAACTAGATTGTTTAACCTAATCAATTAACCCAGTGAATACTTAGGTTTATTATTCAAATCTAGGTTAAAACAAAACAATCATATCATGCAAAGCAACGGGAAATATAAAGAACACAATGATATGATGACCCAGGAAAATCAAATCGGTAAAAAACCTGGGGAGAATTTAACCTAGCTATCCTCAAGGTAAAACAGCAAATCCACTATGAAAGATTTGAAGTTTGTACAATAGAACTTAGACTACTAACATCCTATTGCTACCTCGAGTAGAAAACTTATTACCACGACCCCATGATAGCTCCGAGTCCACAGACTACTTCTTTCCTCGGCCTTTGCAAAAACACAAACACCCACGTTTGTGACTTTGAGATCACACTCAAAGGTTTGGCAACACAAACTCTCATGTTTGTGACTCCAAGACCACTCTTGAAGGTTTAGATCATCAGCACCTTTGATGACTAGAGAAGGCAGCAACTTCTACAATACCGGATCTTGAGATTCTTCAAGGAATAACACCAACACCAATAGAAGACATGACAGAGCTTTTGGGTACAAAACCCTAGATACAAATAGACACACTCTTCTCTCTCTAAAAAGCCTTATAAAAATGTGCTTAGGGTTTCCTTTATATACTAGGAGTGTTTTACTTGAAACCTAATATGTTTAAGTAGAGTTTGGGCTGAAATAGAATTCTACAGAACCGTATTTCGATCGATCGAGCTTGTCTTTCGATCGATCGAACCAAGCACTTTCTGAACTCTTCTTTCTGCAACTTACTTGTTCTTGAATCTTGATTTGAATTACATTGAGCATTGTCTAATAAAACCTATATACTCTAGGATCTATATCTAGACAAGTTTGTGTTCACGATTTGCCAATTGTTCTAAACTTTTAGAACCTAACAGATTCTTTTCAAAATCTCACCTCTTTTTTTTACTAACAACAGATCTAATTTTTCTTGATAAAATCATCTTTTTTTACTTTACACAAAATAGATCTGATTCTTTTTAACAAAGTCTTATTATTTTAATTCATAAAACATATCCGAATATTCTTTTCAAAAGAGGACATCATTCATAAGGCAAATTGATTTAAATTAATTTTTGTCAAGTGTCTGTCATGTATGTTCAACACTTAATTCAACATCATGTAAAAAGGGTATATTGGTCATTAGAGTCTAGAAAACCAGACTCTGTTTGGGCAGAATGGGTGCCTAACACCTTCCCATTCCGTAATCTAGCCCTCGAGCTTAGGATTTTTGGATAGGTAGATTAGTGTTTTGTCTTTTAATTTTGGTAGAATGTAACTAGGACCAAAGTTTTGTATTCTTTTGCATAGATTGTAACTAGGACCCAAAGCCTTGTAAGGTTAATTTACCAAAGTTGTACTTTTCTTTATTCAATCAATGACAATGAAGTATTTTGAATATGTAATTTGTATTTATATTTTTTCTTATTTTTTTGTATAAAAAATAAGTGGTGACTCCACACCACTTACCCAAAAAGAGAGGTGCCCTTAAAAGCACCCAAATCTCTTTTTTAAGAGCACCCTATTTTCCCGATCTCTCACACTTTCTAACATAACCACGAAGTAAAACCTAAACTAAACAAACATATTAAAACAAAGAAAACATATATATATATATATAAACACAAAAGCAAAGAAAAGTGAAGAGCCAAAGTTAGAACCTTTACCTCAACACTAGAACTCTTTAGAGCTTGATTTTGACCATTTCCCTTAGTCAATCTATTCACAACCAAATCAAAATAGGTTAGCAAACTTTAGAACTCGAAAATCAAGACCAAAAAAAGGTCACAGTCAAGTAAAATTTGACTTGAGGATGTTTTGTGAAAAACTCTCTTTGATTCACTATTTTCTAGCAAATCTTGTGTGTTTTGCCTCCGTTTTTGTCCTCCTTTAAAAAAGTGTCTTTTATGGCTTTATATAGTGGTAAAATAGGGGTGTAGGGCGGATCCTAGACTATGTAAAATTTGTTCCAAACCAGAATTAAGTGCAAAAATCTTTCCTTACATAGTTTCTGAACCCTAGTTGCATGCGCATGCCATAAGCATGCGTACGCGTGGCTTGAGTGTACGTACACATACGCGTGTATGCGTGTGCACACTTAGGGTTTCATGCTGCCTTTCTTTTCCAAAAAATAGTTTTTATTCCTTTTGAAAATAAGTTATATTTTCCATAAATATTTCCTCAAGTCAATTCTCATCTGATTGGGCCCTAAACCAACCTTGGGCCTTAAAGCACTACTATCATTGGGGAATGGGGGCCCGAGTTGTAAGGGATACAAAATGAAGTGTTTACAGCAGCACCATAAAGATTCTTGTTAAAACTTCAAGGTTCATTTGATAAAATAATATCCACATCAAGTTTATTATCGACCGTAAGGAGAACAATATGGTTTCTAAGGTTTTTAACCTTGAAACCATTCTTGGATCGCCACAACGTTTTAAACGTAGCAGCGATAGCATCAATGTTCAAAACTCTCTTTATTAGGAACTTGGCTGCAATGATATATTCAGCCGTTGCTAAATCCTTTTGCAGACGAAACTTGGGTCCTTCTCTGCTAGAGAGGAAGAGTCTGTTCTACTGTTTTGTAAGATCATTCATGAGAACGTAGGTTTGTGTTTCCTAGTACCCCAAAAAAAGGAACCCACTAGCCTTAAGGTAAACTTGTTACCCAAAGGAACAAAATCTCCTTCGAAAAGAGACGACAATTCTACCACCTAGGAGAAGTTAGAGATTCCAACTTTCACTAGCGAAAAAGAAACTTTATGTCCAAACGCAATTGTGGGGAATAGGAGCATTGGAAATTTATTTGACGGGATTAAATTTAGTTTTATGGTTGAAATTTAATCAGTAGCATCATAAATCATTTAATTAAGAATTTTTTTAAGAACCAATTAAGATTTATTTAATAATATATAAATACATTAGTTTTTAAGTTAGGCATAAATGCACTTTTGGTTCCTATATTTTGAGGTCATTTCTATTTTGGTTCCTACATTTCTATTTTACCACTTTTAGTCCTTAAAATGAAAAATGAGTTTCATTTTAATCCTTACCGTTAGCCCACTAACAAAAATTACTTATGTGGCAATCTAAGTATACTGTTGGCACATTAAACGCTAACATTACCATTAATTTAATATTAACCCCAAAATATAAGGACCATTTATACCTTTTTAAGTTATACCAACATTTTTTTAGAAAAGAAACGAAAGAAGTTTAATTCTGTGTCCAAAGGGTTATAAGCTTTTCCCACTTCCTCACAAGTCACAATTCACACATCCCCATGAAAGACTTCCCAGTTCTCTCCATGGACGAGCTCAATGTCTGAGCAGACAGACCCATGATATCAAAGCCTTGATAGAGAATGCGACGGGTTTAGAGTTTATCTTTTTGTGGGTGAATAGGTAGGGGAATTCGGCTGCTCACTCGCTCGCTAAGTGGGGTTCTCAATCTTTTTTCGGCTTCTTTAAGTCCAATGAATCTTCCTCAAAGTTTTTTCTAGCCTAGTGCTCTCAGAGAGGCCTTAAGTTATTTTTGTTTGGTGTTTTGTCTTTTGTTTTGCTTTCTGCTTAGGGCAGCTAGTCTGTGTAGCTGTTTCTTGTTTGTTAGGTTACGTTTCAGCAACAAAAAAAAGGACCCATGATGCCGAGATAGAAGTTATGGGCGGTGGAAAATCTCAATCTGTCGAGGTTTGAGTTGTGATTTTGTTTTTGTTTTTGAATAAAGACTGGTGAAAGCTATAAAATCATATGCATGTGTGTTATTGTGAATCTTCTGATGAGACTTTGTGTGGCTTTTGTTGCTGTTGTTGTTCTTTGTGAGAGTTGGTAGGTTTGAAAGAAATGAGATTGCCAAAATGTTAGCTAGAACTTTTCATTTATTTTATAATCCCAACATTCTGTCTGATTAGTAAAAAAATTAAACGTATATTGATAAGTATTTATTTTATAATCCCAACATTCCCCCCCCCCCCCCCAAAAAAAAAAAAAAATCATAAACGTTACTTAGAACTCCTCAAACTTTTCATATACTTTATTTATTTATTTTTATTGTTTTTGTGAGATTTGGTAATGGTAGGAGTTGATTTTTGTTTTTTTTGGGTAAACTGGTTGGGTTTAAAAGAAATAAGAGAACGGAAATTCTATCTGATTTGTATATTGCTTAATATTTAGTTTATAAGCCCAACATTCCATAACTCTTCTAATAGAAAAAAAAAAATTCCATAAAAGTGTTACTTAGAACTTCTCACACTTTTCATAAACCTTTTGATTTCCTCACAGGATTTGTAAAGAATTTGCTTGAAGAAATCAGGAGGAGGAGGAGAGGCAATGGCAGTGCGAACGAGCAATAGGCTGCAGAGGCGGCCAAAGATGTACAGAAGGACGTATATGTACTATACAAGTAACATCAGGAAGCAAAAGAGCAGGAGCAAGAGCAAGACCAGCAGGACTGCCGTATCTGAGATTGCCAAAATGCTGTGTGTCCACACTACTCCCAATAATGAGGAGGATTACACTGGGAGTTCTTCTGGAACAGAGAATGAAGAAGAAGAAGAAGAAGACTTAATGAGACCCTCCATGACTATGAGTCACGATGATGATGAGTTATCATCTCCCAATTGTAGTAGGAAGATTAATATGGAGGAGACTAAACCAACAATACCTAAAGCAATGGCAAGAGAAGAAGAACGGTTGTGTGTAGTGTCTGATGATGATGATGAGCAGCAAGGTACTCCTACTACTTCAGTAAAGAAGAAGGCTGGTCAAGATGATGACATGGTTAATAATAATAATGGGAATGATGTTGACGATAATGACATTGATGCAGATGATGATAAAGGTGAAGTTGAAGGTGAAGATGAGGGAGAGGATGCAGTCCAAGGTGATGATGAACAAGAGGGAAGGAGGAGATATGATCTCCAAAATTGTGCAGATTTAAAAAAACTGTCTATGGAATTAGAAGATACTTTAGTAGAGAAGGCTGATCAATATCATGACATGGATAATATTGGGAATGATGTTGACGATAATATTGACGCAGATGTAGATGATGGTCAAAATGAAGACAATGATAAAGTTGAAGGTGAAGACGATGGAGAGGAAGCAGTCCAAGGTGATGTTGAACAAGAGGGAAGGAGGAGATACAATCTCCGAAATGCAGGTATACGAACACTGTCTATGGAGTTCGAAGGTACTTCAGTAGGGAAGGCTGGTCAAGATCATGACAAGGTTAATATTGGGAATGACATTGTCGATAATATTGATGCCGTCTCAGATGATAATCAAAATGAAGATGATGATAAAGGTGAAGGTGAAGGTGAAGGTGAAGATGAAGGAGAGGTTGCAGTCCGAGGTGATGATGAACAAGAGCAAAGGAGGAGATATGATCTCCAAAATCGTGCATATGTTCAAAAACTGTCTATGGAATTAAAAGGTGAGGGTGAAGATGATGAGGATGATGGTGAAGGAGAGGACGATGGTGATGATGAAGAAGAGGGAAAAGAAGAACAAGAGGGAAGGAGGAGATATGATTTGCGAAATCGTGCAGATATACGAAGACTGTCTATGCAGGAAGAAGGTAAGCCATGTCCAAGACCAATAAGATCTCCTAGAAGAGTATTACACCAAGGAATGGGAATTAATTATAAGGTTGGTAGGGGTGTAAGGAAGGGTAGTGGATCAAGAGTTCATAAGCGTCCAGCTGAAGATTCTTCTGATGATTCTCTTCTTGTGGATGAGCTGGACCAAGGCCCTGCAGTAATTCCCAGCTGTGGGGGAGGTGGTGGGAGCAGATCTGGACTTCCTTGGCTTCTTGGGGGACTAGAAGAGATGCATAGGACAAGTACAGTATGGGGATTGAATGATGTTGCTGCATACGTATCAGGTTGGGATCATCAGAATCAAGGTGATGCTTTTACTGCTGGCCTGAGCTCTAAGGTAGGGGCAGACATTCAACCTTTACAGGTTGATGATCAGAGTGTTAGTTTTAATGATATTGGTGGGCTTTCTAAATATATTGATGCTTTGAAGGAAATGGTTTTCTTTCCCTTATTATATCCAGATTTCTTTGCAAGTTATCACATCACCCCACCAAGAGGAGTATTGTTATGTGGTCCTCCGGGCACTGGGAAAACATTAATTGCCAGAGCATTAGCCTGTGCTGCCTCAAAGGCTGGCCAGAAAGTGAGTTTTTACATGCGTAAGGGAGCTGATGTTCTAAGCAAATGGGTTGGTGAGGCCGAAAGACAATTGAAACTACTTTTTGAGGAAGCACAAAGGAATCAGCCCTCCATCATTTTTTTTGATGAAATAGATGGACTTGCTCCTGTGAGGTCTAGCAAACAAGAGCAAATTCATAATTCTATTGTGTCTACGTTGCTTGCTTTAATGGATGGTCTTGATTCTCGTGGACAAGTTGTTTTAATTGGAGCAACCAACAGGATTGATGCCATTGATGGAGCCTTGCGACGCCCTGGTCGATTTGACCGTGAATTTAACTTTCCTTTGCCCGGTTATGAGGCACGTGCTGAAATATTGGACATTCACACTCGAAAATGGAAACATCCTCTTTCCGAGGAACTAAAATTGGAACTTGCAGCTTGTTGTGTAAGCTACTGTGGAGCTGATTTAAAAGCTCTGTGCACTGAAGCTGCCATCTGTGCTTTTCGTGAAAAATATCCTCAGGTTTACACAAGTGATGACAAATTTGTGATTGATGTTGATTCAGTAGAGGTTGAGAAGTATCACTTTATTGAGGCCATGTCAACAATTACCCCAGCTGCTCACCGTGGTGCTGTTGTGCACTCTAGGCCACTATCTTCAGTAGTTGCGCCATGTCTACAAAGACATCTTCAGAAAGTCATGAATACTATATCAGATATATTTCTTCCAATTGCAATGTCATCAGAGTTGACCAAGCTTTCTATGCCCTCCTATAGTTTTGCTGCTGTCTATAGGCCCCGACTTCTGATTTATGGTGGTGAAGGTACTGGGCTGGATAATATTGGGCCAGCAATTTTACATGAAATGGAGAAATTTCCTGTTCATTCCCTAGGACTTCCATCTCTTCTTTCAGATCCTAGTGCAAAGACACCAGAGGAGGCACTAGTACATATATTTGGTGAAGCAAGGAGAACTACTCCATCAATACTCTATTTGCCTCAGTTCAACCTTTGGTGGGATAATGTGAGTGATGATTTTTGCATAACTGATGTGGATTTCATGCTAAATATACCATTTTTGCATGCTCAATTCATATTTATTTTTTTAATGTGCTTCAAAAATCCTTGATCTACTACTCTGTGTTGCTTCTCTGCTGTCTAATTTTGATGGACTTAACATTGCACTTGCAGGCACACGAGCAGCTCAGGGCTGTCCTGCAGACTTTGCTGGAAGAACTGCCTTCTGACTTACCTATACTGTTACTTGGAACATCCTCGGTTCCACTTGCTAAAATTGAAGATGTGCCTTCTTCAGTATTTTCTCACCGTTCAGTGTATGCATTCCTCTCTCTCTCTCTCTCTCTCTTTTCTTTTTTTGAAAGCTATTTTCAAATAGTAATCTGGTACTTATTTAAATGTTGGTAATTTTCATGTTAAAAAATCATGTATTTCAATTCTTTCAATAGTCTTATATTGGAGATTCTGACTCTGAAAACTTTAATTCTTCTCTTTTGATGCACTATGGTTTTTGCTCAACTTAGCGTTTTTGGCTAATGTTAATAGTTTCCAAACCCGATACATTGAACCTAAAATTTGTGAAGTACGTCTTCTTATGAAACTTTATTTTCTTGAGAACTTTTATTCATAAGTCAATTATATCATATCAGAAGTTCTTTTCATGCCTAAAGTTAATTTTGTACTCTAATGTTTGTTATTGTTGTTTTCTTGTTTGGGGTCAGATACCAAGTCAGTGAGCCAGCCACCAAAGACAAATCATTGTTTTTTGACCACTTAATTAAAGCTGCTTTGTCAGAGGGCATGACAAAAAAATCGCCCAAGTCAGCCTCCCAGCTCCCTGAACTTCCCAAGGCACCAAAATTGCCAAGTGGTCCAAAGGTATCTGAGTTAAAAGCCAAGATAGAAGCTGAGCAGCATGCCCTTCGCCGATTGCGGATGTGCCTTAGAGATGTTTGCAACCGGATTTTATATGATAAACGGTTTTGTGCCTTCCATTATCCGGTCTTGGATGAGGATGAGGATGCTCCAAACAACCGTTCAATCATCCAGAACCCTATGGACATGTCTACTCTACTTCAGCGAGTGGATTCTAAGCAGTATAGTACGTGTTCAACATTCTTGCAAGAAGTGGATCTCATTGTATCCAATGCCAAGGCTTACAACGGAAATGATTATAACCGCGCTAGGATTGTTAGTAGAGCTTATGAACTTCAAGATGCAGTAAGTTTATATGTTCATTCCTTTTTGAGTTCTGGGTGCTCGCTTATATGTCATAAACTTATTCCCTAGTTTTGTTTCTACCTCAGGTGCATGGGATGCTTTCACAAATGGACCCTGCATTGGTTGCATACTGTGACAAGATTGCTGCCCAAGGTGGTCCTATGCATTTGCCAGATGATATGGCAGGTTATACTTTTACTTTCCCATCATCTAACCCTGTTGTGCAGCTGGGACGTACTGTTAGCAGAGCGAGTGCACTACTTCATAATGTCCACCAAGTAGAGGTTAATCTGAATCAAAGTTATGATGGGGCACTCATGAAACGACCAAAGAAGAATGCTGATATTGCTACACTAGCTACAGCTTCAACAGCAGAAGATAAGTCAAGGCATCATCAAGATTCTCAACTGCAGGCAAAGTCATCTAAGGAACCCGATCAGACAGATGACACAAATAATCCTGAAAGGCGAGAAACCTCTTCTGCTGATGGTAATCAGCATGAAACTTCTGCAGAAGATGTCATAATGTCTGATGGTGATAATATTTCAAACAAAGTGGAATCTGTCAAGCTGCTTTTTGTGGAGCATACTGCTAGCTACAACATTCCACAGCTTGAAAGGCTTTACGCACGAATAATGAAGGGTGTTTTTGAAACCAAAGCCAAAGTAAAAGATGATCCTAAGCCTTCAATTTTGAAGTATTTGTTGAAATTTGCCGAGGATGGGGCAAATTTCTGATGCGCTTACATACGGTATCAATTGACGTTTCCTCTATATGTATGTGAAGTTGAGATAGTTGTAGAGAGACAATACATGCATTCATTGCTAATTTTAACATTGTATGGGTGACCACTTGAGTAAAGAAGCTAATATATATTTTCATATTTACATATCTTTATATTGCCTTGATATTTCATTTATTTTACAATACTAAGGAATATTGAATAAAGTGGAAAACCAATGTGCAAAATTTTCCTTTTATTTTACAATACAACCCTACTTTTCTTATTTTACACAACTAATTTACAAAAATACCCGCATCAAATTATCTATAATACACTCTCTTTTACTTAAATAATACTTTTTCACTTTTATTTTTTATTTTTTATTTTTTTTATTTCACTTACCCACGGCTCAAATGATACATTGTAAGCGGTGGAAAATAAAAATGATGTTCGTAGTCCCACGTGACTTCTCGTCTGCTACACTCCAAGCTTCTGCTCCAGTGACCCAGTCCAAGGCGGCACTGGTATCTCTCTCTGTAACTCTGTTACTGTTTTACAGCACTTTTCAATTTTTTTTTATTATTATTATTATTTTAAATTCTGTTCACTTCTCTGGCTGAATGTTTTATAACTTTATCTATATATAATATGTAATGGTGTTTTTTATTTTTATTTTTATAATAATCATATATTTTAGTATATTAAAGTGCTGTTTATTATACGTTTTGTATTAATTTTTGGCAGTTAAAATTTGAGTGGTTGAATGCATATAAATTTATATTTGATAGTAGTAGTTTGCATGTTTACACGTTTTTTTTTTATATTTCAATTGGTTATATAATTAGTTTATAAAATTCAATATTTTAGGTTTCAAAGTGTGAGTAATTTATGGGAAATTTATATTTTAAGAGAAAAAATGATTAAAATACAAAAACTATGACCCAATCCTCTGTCCCAAAAGTTGAAAAAGACAAAAGGAAGTGAATTTAAGCATACTAAAGGACTTTAGTGCATATAAACACTAAAGTCCAAAGAAAATATTCGTCAAGCAAATGTACAAGGGGTTAGCGTACATATTCTCAAATATATGGACATATGTATATTTGTATATATACTTATATGTATTCGTATATAAATATATAAAATGCACTCTGCGGAATGTATCAAGCTGAAAAGGTCTTAGCTCCAACTCTCATAGTCTTAATGCAATTGGCACAAAACTATGAAGTTTGGAAACGTGAGTCAGTTTGGTCATATTAAGACAGATATGGGGAAATCCAAGAGAGATGTGTTCATAGGAGAGAGAAAGATGCCCTAGGGGTGCCCGCCAAACTCATTATTCAACCATGGATACCCTAGATTACGTTTTTTGCGGTGATATAGAGCCTATTTGGTACATATGTTTAAATACATATTTTCAGTTTTTAAACAATATTACACGTATTTTCACACTTATTCACCTACACGTATTTTCAAAAAAATTGAAAACTGTTATTTAAACACACGTACCAAACGGGCCCATAGTTTCTTTGGGAATACTCTCTGAACACTTTCTCTGCTTCTTACTCTCAATTTCTTCCCAATCCTCTATCGTCTTTTATAAATAAATAATTAAATTTTTTTTTTTTTTGAGAGATGAAGATGTCACCGGCAAGTTGCCTGCAACTAGTTACACTGTTAGACCTCCAAGAATATATTGCATTTTGTCATTAGAATATCAAGGTAAATTCTGATGGTAATATTATTGTGTTTTGTTACAATTTAGAATTGCTGCTCAAGGGTGCCATGCAAAAATGCAAAAAATCACGTTTATGGGGCCTAAAAGCACGCTTTGAAAATTTTACCAAATTATACCAAAAATCATGTTTTGAAAACACCAATGTGATTTTTGGCCCAAAATGATCTAACGGACACTATTTTGCTGAAAACTGAAAATACGATAACAAAATAATTTTTAAATGTGTGAAAAATTACTATTCACTTTTTTTTACTGTTCATATGCCATGAACAGTGCACCGGGCGCTGGTCTTAAAAAAGGAAAAAAAAAAAAACGCAAACGTTGGGCTTAAAATGCGGATCCAAACCCACACTTAAGAGTATCTCCTGTTCAATTGTAATAAAGCACGACCAAATCAGCAAAACATTCAACCTCAAATTCAGGCCTCTACATTAACACTGCTCTTGTGAATTTTACATGCATGTAAAAAAGTAGTTCTCAAGAAGTTCATTTGCTTACTAGTGACCTTATACTCTAATTTTCCAGGGTGCTTGAGATTAAAACTGGGATTGCATTCCATCCAGCCAAAGGATCTTTGCACTTACCAAAGGAAGTCGCCAATATCTTGCACCTCTTTTTTTTAATAAAAAAATCCTAATCAATACAATTTTCTGTTGCTTTTCAAAATAAAAAGTGATATTCAACACAAGAACCTATGTACTGACAAAGTTCTATCATGGATTTGTGTCTCTCATTCCCACAATCACGTCCTAAAATGTCAACAAAGTAACTCAAGAGCATATTTCATTACCTGGGGAATGCAAGTAAATTTTGGAATAGGTTCACCTAAAAAGAAATTCAGGTGTCTTAAGCTAACCAGGGGAAAATATGAAAACATGTGCTTCAGATGTTTTCAAGCCAGAATAAATTCACAGAACTAATTTTATAATTAACCAGAAATACCCTTCACCTAGAGCTGCTTGTTTTCTGCTTGGCCTTCTCAATAAGAGGCTTCAACTGTTTCTTTTCAGCAAGAATCTTGAGGAAGTTGAACAAAAAGGGTATGTAATTGTGTTTCCTGCGGATATTTTCTGTTCTCCATTTCTTGAACTTTTCCTCTTCCATTAAGATCTTCTCAGTAGCAGCTTCTATCCCGGCATTCACTTCTGAAAGAGATTTGTTCAGTGCTTCAACATTACTATTGCCGACCAGTCTATCTGGCTGTAAGGCAGCCAGTTGCTGCAAGATACGCTCCCTCCTCTTCTGGAGCTCCTTGAGTTCTGCAGTATACATTTCCTTCCTGTTCTTGATGACTGCCAAGAGATTGAATCTAATCTCACTCTGGGAATACCTTTCAATGCGTTCCTGGATAACTGGTTGCACCATCTGCAGCCAATCCATGTCACCTTGCCCACCAGAGCACTGACCAAGGCTAATGGGTCCATCCTTTAATCCATCAAGCTCATACAGAACTCCATCAACAGGTAAATAGCTTATAAAATGGTACACATCATCGTCTTTTCCAGCTGCCTTCTGCTCCTCTGGAACAAAAGGCTCAGGCCTCGCAAAACTATTATGGGCTGTGCGTATAGCTTCACTATTATTGATAGCCAAACCTTTTAGTTCCGGTGGAAAATTCTTTGTGAAATCTTTCAATTTTGACAACTCTGGGCCAATATCAATATCCAGACAATTTAAGAGGATAGACAAGATTGCTTGAGTTGCACAAGCATTATTGATTACCTAATCAGTGATCAAAATAAACTTGAGATCAGGAAAATTGGCGAACTTATTAAGCGCAAAAGTGAATCCCTGGCAAAATGACCTTACTTATCCAAAAAAAAGAGGGGGAAACTGACCTGGCTTGCAAAAAACAAATTAGGGTTTGGGTCCTTGATTACAACACGGTCATCCTTTTCCCCCGGACACCATTTGAAAAGAAAAATCAACCCATATACAGGCCTACATTTTAAAGGGGGAAGAGAGAGAGAGAGAGAGAGAGAGAGAGAGAGGGAGGGCGGGGGGACACAAAAACTTCAAGCATAAATATTTCAGCTAACACATGTATGCCTGCAAAGGGATAAAAGAAAGGGCAATGAGATGTTAGAGAACAAACCTAAGATTGTTCAGAGAATCAAGGTCCAATGAATATAGCTCCTCTACCTGAGAAGAGACATCAAGGCATCATCATCATCAAATACAAGAAAAGATACTGCTAACGCCCCTTTATGGGTGGGTTGGTTTTTTTTTCTTTGGAGTAAAATCTATAAGAAATATTGAATAAATATAAAACATGTATTCTAAAATGAAATATGCTACTGGAATTCAAACCAAGTATTTCATTTCAAATTCTATCTATAATTTATCCTTGTTATGCTATTGTATAAAACCAAGCACTGAGTTAATGTCAAGCTTCGAACTTGTTAATCCATACACGGTAATATAAAAAATGATATCACAGTAATTTTACTATTATCTATATATACTATAAAACCAAAGACTATGACATTTTGTTGACTTCCTTAGAGCTTGCCACGTAAGCTTTGCACCCTCCACAATTTTACACCTCATTCATTTTTTTTTCTTTATTTTTTAAACTTTACACCAATACTCTTTATAAAACCCGACTACAAGACCATACGCAAGAAACCCAAAAACTGAAAACCCTAGACCCATTTGCGGTTCAGTTTCTTCCTTCTCTACTTCGGTCCCTATCTTTACACTTCACTTCTGTAGTAAGTACCATCTGAGACATGGCTTTAAGTTGCAAATGGTTTGTGTTTGCGTCTGAATTGTGGTTTGTTAAGGCTTGAGTTTAACTTGATCTAATATGTTTTTCATCTTTGAAATTTCAGAATACATCAAGAAATCCAGAAGGGAATCTGACCAAAGTGGGAATTATCTTGGAGTTCAGAGAGAAAGCCACATAAGGAAGAGGAAGACAGAGAGAAGGAAAGGTAAGGCATGGGGCTTCTTTGGGAAGTTAATGATAAGGTAGAGTGTGCATGTGATGGCTTCTGAAATATTTGTTTTCCTATGAGTTCCTAAACAATTCTGTTGAAAATTTAATTTTTTTTAAATCAAAAAAGTTAAAAATATAATTTAAAACAATTCTTGATGCTACTGGTATTAATAGGTTCGTTAGGTTGGTTTTAAAAAAAAACATCAGCCAGTTCGGACCTAGCTCCTCTCTGGTGTGAGATATCGAGTATCCCGTTGTGATTTCGCCATGGTATAGACAAAATAGTCTACTTCAAACCATGCGATGTCTAAAAATTTGATGCCCAATATTACCAATCCAATTAAAGTGTGGGTTTTCTTTTTATCTGGGCCTTTTTGGTTTGGTTGAAGATTTTATGGTGTCACTTTGTTTTGCAGATCAATGGAAATTGGAAAGATGTGTACTGGAACTTTTGATTTCATTTTCACTAATTGCTTGGGAAAGAATTTGATAGTATATGTAGTGGTGCATTTGAACCCATGTTATTTCCTTTATATGTTTATTTGTTGATATGGAGATGTTATAATGTTATTAATTAGCTTCCTGGTGAAATTTCAGGATTATATAAAATCATCTGGTTAAATTTTACATTTGTTGTGTAGTGATTTGGTAGACTATTGGTGGTGGGATTGGTATTGAAGTTGGACTTGGTCTTAACATTTTGGTATTTAACTTTTGAAGACATTTTTAGGTTTTGCAAATGAGTTAGGTTTATATAGTAGAACGGAGATGGATTGAATCACAATTGACTCAAAGATTGTGTATTTGAAAATTTAGGGCATTTTGAGAAGTAGGTTTGATTTTTTTTTTTTTTTTGGATTTATTTTGTGGTTGGTTTGTGCATTGAGATTAGTGTTTAGAATTTTCTCTGCAAACTAATTCAAAGGTGACTTAGTGTTTTTGAATATATATTCGGATAAGAATTGTCGATAAATATGAGGTCATACGTTAGAGAATTTGATTCATTTGGTAGACTACTGAAGGTGGGATTGGTATTGAACTTGGAATTGGTCTTAACGTTTTGGTATTTAATTTTTGAAAACAAGTCTAGGTTTTACAAATGAGATAGGTTTATATGGTAGAAAGGAGATTAATTGAATCACAATGGTCTCTAAGGTAGTGCATTGAGATTAAAGTTTGGGATTTTATCTACAAATTTGAATTTATAATTGGGAACAATTTGTGGGTTCAGTGAATTTTTTGGGTATGATTTAAGGTGACTTTGTGTTTTTTAATATGTATTTGGAAAAGAATCTAAATTGTAGGGAAGTTACCATATATAAATATTTTTTGTCAAACTTCTCGGTGCATTGCACAAGTTAGCAACTAAATAAACTCAAAAAAAATTGATTAAATTATGTTTTACCTTTCCTACATATAATGTATTCTTACTATGTTGATCTTCTCCACAAATGATCTAATATTAATATGAATATTTTCATTTATTGAACTTTTTGATGAACACTTCCGTGCATCGCACATGTTAGTGACTAGTTTAATTTATTTCTTTATCTTTTTCTCTTCAGTTTCTCCTCTCAAAAAAATAAAAAAAATAAAAATTTGGCCTTTACTCTTCTACCCATGTGGACCACATTTCTTCAACTCTGTTCCACGATACCTATAAATTCTTCTCTCTAATTAACATGATTATCTTTTACTTTTTTTTGATGGAAAAATTAACATGATTATCTAGTAAGGTTTTACCTCCTTTGCTTTAAACGCACTAACACTCAAATTTATTCTTTCTAAAACTGTTACCAGTTGCAAATATATATCACACATATCGCATGTGCCAACAGCTAGTTGATGGATGCCAAGAATTGTCTCAACAAGATGTACAACCTTTGCATCCAAAAGAAGAAAACAGAGAGATAAAAGCTCAACCTAACATGAACATTTAAAATAAAAATAAAAATAAAAAAGTTACCCACAGAATCCCTGATAACGAAAAGCAATGGTGCTGCAGTATAAGAAAACTTCAAAGACTGCAGCAAAACTGATTAATACTTATTTTGGGATCATGATTTTACAGCATGCTTAAATGAAGCAACTGAAATCAAAGTTCAACTAACATGGTACATGGATGGTGCCTAGTGCAACAAGTAATGGTGTTAGTAGTATTAACAATGAGAGCAAATAATTAAGCAACTGAGCTCAAAGTTCAACTTATTTTGTGCTTATGATGCACCTCATTGAAAGTTTGCTAATAGAAGACCGCAATGTACAGCATGTGAGCTTCTGCCACAAAGCATGCCTTGACATACTGGCCTCTATTTTTCCTGAGTGGAAAAAATAAATAAATAACTTGTTTTGGGGGGGGGGGGGGGGGGGGGGGGGGGGTTGTGGGTAGGGGGAGAGACAACGATGGCAGTGTATTGGGCAATGGTAATGAGGAATGGTATCAATATGGTAATGGCGGCAATGCCATGTTGAAAGTTGAGAAACAACTTCAAGTGAGTTTTGAAATGCCTTTTAGGTGGATGTGGCCATCTAAACCCTTCAAATTCTGTGACTATTACCTAAGTCCCTCTCCAATCAAGGAGAAATTTTTAGGAACCCCAAATCACTTAAAATCCAAATTTGGTTGTTGATGCCCTTCCAAATGCTCTATCACCTTTCCTCAGCAAAAGAACGACCAAGATGCACTCTGGATTAGTATCCACTACATGTTTCCTTTCTTAATCCATACCTTGATTATCTAAGACAAATGAGCATCTTCCCCACTGATCACTGAAGCAGCTAAAAATAATTCTCCAAGTAGAGCAGGCTTCCATAAAGGCATATGTGAAAGGACAATGACACAAGGTGATTCATACTCAAGTTTTCATATGGAACACATGAAACCCTATTAGGCAAGAACTTCCATTTCTAAAAGAAAGAAGCTCACAGAAAAGGGGCCTAAGTTGGCATGTATTCAGAATTTATTTGACCATTTGGTTTGGACTGGTCAACACAGCATACTAAAAGCAAGCTCTTGTTTCATGGAACATAGACCCTAATCTTGTAAAATTCCCTATGTAAATAACTCATTTTTCATTTTATCATAACACATTTCACTAAATACTTCCAGTTTATACAAATTTGTTCTGCTGCATAGAGGCAGTCCAAATTAATATTCCAGACAATACACCAGCACTGAATTAGTTCTCTTTATGAGTGGCCCTTTGCTTTGGGTCTTACAGATAGTAATTATGTTCCATCTTTCAAAAAGTCAATTCATATGTAGATATTTTTTCATGATGTAATTCTTTAGGCTACTTCGTGTCTCTTTTCATGAAGTAGCATCTTTTCAATAAATTATTCTTACCTATCAAAAAAAAAAAAAAAAACCCCTGCACTGAAATATTACTCAAAAAAGGTAGTAGGTTGGCAAATCTATTTGGACAAGAGCTTGGGTGAGCTTTCAAAAACATTGGCCACTTTTAGCACCATTAAATTGATTGAGCTTGAACCAAATATATCATATATATCCAAGACACTTAGAGGCTGTTTGGTTTGTCAACTGAAAACATAGTGTTCAGTGTTTAAACACTGAACACTAGTGTCCAAAATTTGAAACAATATGTTTGGTGATAGTGTTTAAAATAGGGTTGTTTGAAAATGGTTGCTCAAAAACGTCTGTTTGAAACATATTTTTTGAAACATGCTCGGGCCACATTTTAAACAATGAAATTGCGTTTCTGATGGCACAACGGTAATAAAAATGAAATTCAATTTTCACTGCACCCGGACCCACTGATCAGCTTTTTCTAAAGTTTGTCTCCTCTCCTCTCTATCCGCTAAGGTTTCATTCCATCTTTTTCTCATTTCCCCTTCCCCTTCAGCTCTGTTTTACTCTCCCAAAGCACAAACCCGAACCCATAAAAATTATCAACTCACCTCCCTTGACAAACCCACCATACCTCCAGCAAGTTCCCATGGCAGACCCATCGTCGGCAACACTTCAGACAGAGTGACCACAAACCCATCTTCCTTTTCTTTGATTTAATTTATTCTTTAGTTTTTTTTTTTTTTTTTTTTTTCTCAACAACACACAAAACACCATAAACCAGCAATCACAACCCTCAAAAACACCAATTACAACCTACAAGATCTCAACAACACAAATTGGAACCCATAAATACACAACTCACAGATAGTCACGGCAGAAATTTTGTTTTCAATTCTTCCTCTCCACCGCCAAAATGCTTCTTCCTGGATCGGTCTCACAAAAAATCGGTCACGCGAAGAGACAAATCGGTCTCGCGGCAAATGAAGATTTAAAGAAAGAAAGAAAGAAACGGAAAAGAAATAAAGAAGAAGAAGAAGAAGAAGCAGAGGGAAGAACTATGCCTGAAGATCGGTGAACGGAGCTGTGTATATCTCGGGCTGAAGGTGCTGATCGGCGGAGGGCTCCGACGAACGTAAAGCCCAGCCGTGGATCTTCTTTGGCGTCTATGGAGATGAGGACGTGCGTGGGTTTGGCTTTTTCATTTTCTGCTCTGAGGGAAGACTGAGGGAAGATTGGAGACTGAAGAGAAAGGGATAAAGACAGAAGAAAAGGAATAAAGAAGGGATAAAAAACGGATTTAAAAATTATTATTTAATACGTTGGCAGCTTTTTTTATCATTAAAAACACACATACCAAACATATATTTTACATTTTTTTGAACACTGAAAAATATTGTTTAAACTATGATACCAAACACATTTTTTTGTTTTATTAACACTAAAAACACGTTGTTCAACAACACTTTTTAAACCATAATTTTCACATCTTTTTAAACAACAATTTTTAAAAACTATGACCAAACAGGCCCTTACCTGCACGCCTTTAACTTGCACCTGCTGTATAAGTTCTGTAAAAATACCTGCAATGCAAGGTACGAATTTTAGAAACAATGTCCCCGTGAAAACCAAGAAAAAACATATGCAAATACATAAAAGCATCATTTGAAATTTTATACAAAAAGAAATTCTAGGAAAGAGCCTTGTCAGAAATTCTATAAAATTCTTATGAATTAACAGAATGTGTACAAAAACAAAGGAAATGATGTTGCAGTAAAGTTCAACAAATCCAATTCCTCCAGCAGAAGAATCGGAACTTAAACTGCTTCTTTATGAGGCTAAGGTTCCCAAGGGTGATTGGGGGGAGGAGGCTAGGATGAAACCCCCATCAGAAATTCAACAAATGCTCTCTCCTCTTCTAGAGATTTTCTTTTTTTCCTCAAGGACTGGAGAATTGACTATCGTTGACAAAAGCTTTAAGATTCCTAATTAGTGAATAGACTTTACAATTCTTATATTTTCATAAATCTAATGCATTAAGTGGAACTAGCTGATAAAATGTCCACAGGGGAAGGAGCTCTCACGCCTAAAATGAAACTGCTAAAGAGCAGTACCAAATACCTTGAAGGACTTCATGATAAAACAATCAACAATGGCAATGAACAATAAATCACCCACCTTGGGCTAAAATCAAACAAGGATGGATTGAAGCTACCTATAATAGATTTCTTTCAATCTTCAAGATTTAGCTTATTTCAATTTCATCAACTAATCTGTTTCATTTAAAAATAATCATTTTTTTTTTGGTTGATAATTGGATAGTTACAACAGAGAGGGAGGACTTGAACCCTAAATGTCTCTATTGAAAACATCAAAAGGTGCTAAACAGTTTGAGCTACAAGGCTCGTCTGTTTCATTTGAAAGAATCTTGCAAAATCTTTAAAACAAAAGGGAAAAAGAACTATTCTCAAAAGCATACCGGGATCAGATTCAATTGTGCACCAAGACATGACTGGAAATCTATAAGCTGCAACAATGAAATAAGGTTAATTTAGAAAGCATACATAAGCATCATGATGAAATAACTTGAACGATTAAAGGAAATCAACTACTTAATTAATTTTTTTTTTTTGAGGAAAGTACTACTTAATTAATTTATAGATAGTAAATAAAATTAAAAAAAAAAAAATGGCCCCATTTAAGCCAAAAGCTTAATGTCATGAGTTTTGACCCAACTATGTTATATTAATAACTCACTTTTCTCGTTACTATTCAATGTGGGACAACTTCACTCACACGTCTATACACAAAACACAATACAAAGGCAGAGAGAGAATATATGAAATCTGATAAATTCTAATTTTAATTCATTAGAACAAAAAAAAAAAAAAATTCTTAAGAAAATTAAAGCTAAATTGCAAAATTAAAAAAAAAAAAATTGCAACAAAATTATGGTCCCGTTATTTTTGTGCATATACTCCATTTCACGAAACCTGGGCTTCATGTCTATAAAGGGTTTTGTTTTGGAGAAACTAAATATCAAGTAAGAAACTATAACTACCCACAAAGCTAAAACAGTATTTCCATGGCAAAAAAAAAATGGAGAACAAGAAACCCTAGAATCTGACTCTGAATATTTTAGACTTTAGATACATAAATTAAAGTTAGAATAATAATTAAAATCTATATGAAAGTTAAGTTTATTTTCAATTTTCTTGAAGAACCAGTTGGTGGGTAGGGAAAACGATAATGAATCATGTATTATTAATTTTTCATACAAATTTGAGAGAGAGAGAGAGAGAGAGAGAGAGAGAGAGAACCTGTGGGTCTGGGAAAGTAGAGA
This sequence comes from Quercus tomentella, assembly GCA_028535165.1. Classification (NCBI taxonomy): domain Eukaryota; kingdom Viridiplantae; phylum Streptophyta; class Magnoliopsida; order Fagales; family Fagaceae; genus Quercus; species Quercus tomentella. The sequence goes on along the minus strand of JAPQVY010000133.1, from coordinate 53,023,429 downwards.
TATTAGCGACAACAAAAATTACGGAAGCTTGTGTTTTAAATTTTAATTTGAAGTATTTGTTTGTTTGGATTTATACTATGATGTTTTCGGAGAGGGAGTGAGAAACTGCACTTAAAAAGCTTAAAAAAGAACAGCTTACGCCTGAATTGAAATAAACTGTATAGTTTTTTATTTTGCCCTCCATGAAATTGTGAATCTCCCACTTAAATTTATTATTTGGCTAACATTTTCTAAATTCAGTGTTCAAAAACTTGTATCATATTTTCCTAATTTTGAACATGATTTTGAAAACGACTAAAGGGGTGTTTTTAGAATAAGAAAATGTCTTTAATGACATAATTGTAAATAAATTGAAAATAGTAAACTCCACATATTTGACCAAATTCTTTTATCTCTTAAATTAAGGGGTTTATCTTTATCACAAAAAAAATTCCCACACTTTAAATTTGAAACTTATCATTAAAAAAAAAAAAAAATTGATGAGCACTATTCCCTTATCATCATCCACAAAAAAAGAAAAAGAAAAAAGTAATCTACAAATTTTAAACATTACTCTTTGTAAATATTTTAATAAAAAATAAATCTCAAAAATTGAAATGGTCTTCCAAAATATTATTTTTTGTTTTTAGTATTTTGAAAATTATTCTTAAGAGTAGGAGCCAAACACGTAAAATATAAAAATTATTATCTGAAAACTAGTTTCAAGTTCAATTTTTAAAAAATTGTTTTTATACTGTTTTGAAACAAAAACAAAAATCATCTTACCAATCAGGCCCTTATGCATCTATGAGAGAGAAAAACAGATTGGGAGGCTGTAATTTTTTATTTTATTTTAATTTTAGTAAATTTTACAACATTTTCTATTCCCGGTTATAATTTGGCCACCCTTGACATTATATTTTCCCACCAATAATAGCCGGCCATGTGATAAGGAAATCCAACTTTTCTCCCTCGACCAAATAGTATGGGAGTAATAGATTCGGCCATGTGGCAAAAATCATGCACATGTTAGCTCCAATGTGCTAGAGCACAATATGATATGATCAAGATCTTGAAAGTTAATAATTTTTTTTTTTAATATCAAGAATTTTTTTTTAACTTTTCAGATCTAAGAGCTAAGAGAAAAAGTTAATTTTATAACTTTCAATTTGTGATTGATACTGTGGGTGGATGATATTTGACCCAAACCAAGTTCGGACCAATGTCCCAAGAACTAACGACCCAATCCATAAAGTATGAGAGGCCCCAAATAGGCCCACCACATGAGCAACCATGTAAAAAGGGAGCCAACCAATTTGCTTTATCCTCCGAGCAAGGATAGTAGTGCCGAGAAGATATAATGCCCTTTGGGGAGTTCACCATCCGAACACAAGTCTCATTGCATAAGGGAAGTTACAAAGGAATCATCACAGTGGCGGTATTAGAAGGGCCCACATTTGACATGTTGGAATAGTACCTCAGACTCAAAGGGTCACCCAAATTTTGCAAGGGGTGGGACCCATGTGCAGGTGGAAGATTCCCATCATTATTAATCCACTAACTGGAGAGTATAAAAGGAGCTAAATTCAAAGGAAAGGGGGTTGGGACGTTTGAGGTGAGAGAAACACGAGAGAGTGAGGGTATAAAACAAGGTCTTTGGGAAAGGGAAAAACCTAACAGAAACCATTATAAGGCACCTTGGCCATTGGAGAATCTCCTCAGATGGCCTAATAAATAGTCCCAAATAGTCTCAGGGAAGCACCTACCTAACAGCCATTAGATCAATCCTTTATGGGGCCTCCCATTGTGAGTTATATTCCCAGTTACCCAAAAAATAATTCTGTTTCCAACCCAAACCTAAAGGCTGAGCTGTAGCATCCTTTGGGGACTTAAGTAGATGAGCCGGATAGGGAACGTTCTCGAGGCAACGAAGAGTAAAGGAGGTCGATACTAGGAGTGCATTAAAAGTTGCAACCCAGCAATTAGTGAAATTGCCGAGGCTAGCCTTTTTTACCATAGCCTTGATTGATCCTGTGGCATCGGCAAAGCCCATGTTATAGAAGGCCTGTTGCTCATCCTCTTTGCTCTTTAGCGCTATCTCCAGCTCGGCAGTTTTGTCAGCCAAGGACCAGGGTCTCGACTAGCTTGGTGTCAGTCTCTTCAAGCCTCTTCACATGCCTATCAATTGATTCAAGAAGGACGTAGAAGGGAGAGATGTTCAGGAGCTTATCAAGTTGCAGATGAGTGCTCACCTGCATCCTCACAAGGAGAGAGATCTGTGTCTAACAGACTAGAGGAATCATATGTCAACGAAAGAGATAGAGAATTGGAAGCCTTGCTAGCTTATGTCAAATAGATGGAATTGGAAACTAGGAGGAGACAGTGCGAAAGATTCCATGAACGTTTGTACCCAGGGGACAATCGAATCCCCTCATGCCTATCGAGAGATAGGTCAATGTAGACATCGTATTTTGTCCGCACGCGATTTGCATGTCGGACCTCGAAAATTTCAAAAATATTATCTTTTCTCCAAGGGTCAGCAGAAACATTTCGATTGACATGACGCAACCCGTTCAGGAATCAGAGCACTCAAATTGCCATTTCAGGTCGAATTAAACAAAATGCCCCTGGTCAACCCTAGGTTGACTAAAAGTCAAACAAGGTCAAAGTCCTCCTGAAACAACATTTTCATGCTTTTACATCAAACTCGAGCCACTCGGAGATTTTTGTCAACTTTGACCAAGTTTAACCCGACGTTGTCTTCTAAGGACACCAGAAACCTTAATTTTCATCTGACTGTAAGAATGGGTTAGGACTAGTACCATTGCAAAGATTATCAAATTCCCTTTCCAACGACTATTCATGGGTTGAAATCGGAGTTAAAATGGTTAAGATATCCAAAAAACCGTGCAAAGCGCGTCAGCACACTTCCCAAGGCCATAACTTTTAATCTGGCCATCAAATTTTCAATTTCTTTATTGTTCTGGAAACTAGACATCCAAAGCTTTCCAGGGACACCTAGAGAAGCTTAATCCAAGTCCGGAAAGACCTTCAAATACGTGTCTGAAGCTTGATCAGAAAAGGTCAAAACTGCTAATGTCAGCAGAGGTGTTTGGCGGCCATAGAAGGTGCGCTGGAAGCCGAAAGGTCAATTTTCCACTATAAAATCTTTCAGGCCCCTCATTTTCCCAAAAAAAAAAAAAAAAGGATTTTAGGCAGTTTCTTGGGCAAATTCTCTCTCTCCTCTCTCTAATTTCTCTCCTAAACTCATCCAAACACCACCAAACACCTTTGATTCTTCTCTATTCTCCACAATCACAAGGTAGTGTTTTTGCACCCAATCTTCCTCTCCTTGGTTCCATACCTTGGATTTGAGGTTTAAGGGTGTGGATGTAGCTTTTTAGCTACAATCCACACCCTTTTCTTTTTATAGCTTTTTCTTGTTCAATAATATGATTTATTTCTTTTCCTAGCATGTTCTTACTTTCTAGCATGTCTTTATGGTTTTTCTAGCATGTTTCCTTGCTTATGCCATGATTTATCGCTTTGATATTGTTGGCCTAGCCTTCTTGGGCGAGGATATGTCTATATTTAATGTTTGTGCTTATATCCACATGCTTTTAGGCTCCTTGCCATGTTTGTGCTTAAATCTACATGCCTATGTGTTATTTGCCATGTTAATGCCTAGATATATAGGCCTATACTTTCAATGCCATGCTTTTGCTTAGATTTACATGCCTATGTTTAGATCTATATCTCTTTGTGTGCTTAGATCTATATGTTGGTTGCTATGCCATGTGCTTCTATAGCCCATTTGTTCCTTGATGTCTCTCTTTCTTGTGTCTGGCCTTTTTTGGTGGAGTGTAGATCTAGATCCTGTGATCTAGGCCTACATCTGCACACCTAAGCCTATATTAAAGGGTTTGAATAATTTCCTCTATGCATATCCATGTTTGCTTGCTTGTTTCTATGCTTTATGCCAATGTTTGCCTATCTAGATCTAGGATTTGCCATGCTTTGCCCCCTCTTTGGGCTTGTGCTTGTCGGTCCTTAGGGCCACTTGCTTTGTGTGGTTACATCCGTCCCTCCTAGGGCTTGTTGGGATGTAACCACTTGTGAGATACACCTCCGTAGTGTTGGTGTGCTTAATACACCTTTCTCCGTGTGAGAGACCTCAAAAGTTGTCTCTAAAAGAAAAAAAGATTTTTTGGAGTGCTTTTTAGAGCACCTCTCTTTTTGGGTAAGTGGTATGAAGTCGCCACTTATTTTTTATACAAAAAATAAGAAAAACTAAATACATAACTGAATTATTCTCTTCATTGATTGAATAAAAAATTACATAATTGTAAAAATTGAAAAATTACATGGCTTTAGGTCCTAGTTACAAACTATCAAATAATTACATGGCCTTTTGTCCTAGTTACATTCTACCCAAAATAAAATAAAGACAAGGCTAGATCTACTTAGCCAAAGACCTAAATCCGGAGGCTAGGTTACGAAATGGGAAGGTGTTAGGCACCCATTTTGCCTAGACAGAGTCTGGTCTTCTAGACTTTTGTGACCTATGTACCTTTTTATGCATGTCATGAATGATATGTTGAACATGTTAAATAAAGATTAAATCACATAAATTTATTTATAAATGAAGTCTCTTCTTTTGAAAATAATTAGATCTGTTTTAGTTGGTAAAAAAATTGATTTTTTATTTGTCAAAATACCAAATCTGTTTTATAGTATGTAGAAAAAAGTGGTTTTAACTTTGTAAAAGATCAGATCTTGTGATAATAGAAAAAAATGGTTTTTTCATAACAGAAAAATCAGATCTGTTTTTTATATGTTTTAAAAAATATGGAAAAGATTGCTTAAGAAGAGAGTTTCATTCAAAATTTAAATTTATGCAACATGAATAAAACAAACACAAATACAATAATGTTTAATCTTTTTCTTTATTTCAAAATCTGCATATATTAAAAAATCGGATCTGTATCTAAAAAGGATACAAATCAGTTTTTATATTGAGAAAATTTTATATCTGCATCTAACGAAGATGCGGATCCATTTTTTTTAAAAAACTCAGATCTACGTCTAAGAAATATGTAGATCTGTTTTTATTTTAAGAAAATATGCAAATCTGTTTTTATTTTTGAGAAAAAGAATTATTCATATGCAGATTATTGACATTCAAGAAAGAGATAATAACAATTACATAAAAAACAATCATACTTTAAACAAAACAATGATGAACCATTCATGTTATGGATAAAAACATTTATCAACACAAAAAAGAAGCATAAAAAAGATAGGGTGATTGAAAACAACCTCTTGCATGAGCACTCCTTGTTCTTGAAATGATGTTTTAGGGTTCAAAGAAACTTATTTAGTTATATTTGAAACCTAAAAACCCTAATTTAAGCAGTAAATCCCAGAGAGGATCAGCAAATATCAGCAATTTGAGAGCCTTAAAATGTATGCCTCTCAGAGTGTCGAAAAAAATGTGCTGAATTATGAGATCCAATCTCTATTTATAGAGGCTAGAAGACTCTAAAAAATAGCTCCAATGTGTAGAACGCAAATTGGGACTCATCCTTTTGCGAAAAGATCGAAAAGGGTATGCCTTATCGTCACCCGAAGGGCGTTGGGCCAAAGCCCAAAAGGGGGAAATTCGGCCCTTTTAAAGTGTTGTTTGACACTCCAAAAGTGCCAAATGGGCTCTTGGACACCAAACGTTCTTTCGTGTTTGGGTGGTTTTGGACTTTCCTTCTAGGGTTTTTTGATCCGGTCCTTGCACCTAGACATGTTTTCATCCTTAGTCTATGATTTTTTATCTCTTTTTTGGATAACTCAAGCTTTTTCAGGAACAATTATCTTGCAGATAAATACACTAAAATAAATCTTCATAAAATTCAGATTATCCACAATTTTATTGTTATTCAATCATCCTGTTTATTTCTATGCATGCATCCCTATTTTAAACATTAATTATCAACAAATCACAAAATTATTTAATTAATTTTAATTACTTAACCAATCAGAATTAATTTAAATTGATCATGTGTGGTCGACTCTACATAGACACAATGAATGTTGACCATGCAACTTAATCATGTGATATCTTTCGATCCGATGGTTCGATTTGGAAACCGGACACACCATTATGACCATTAGAATCTCAAGATCATTTTTATGATATGCAACAAAGTTTTCTAAACTTTGTATCTCTTGTAGTTTAGATGAGCATCTCAATGCACAACTAAGCAAATGAGCTTTGTGACTTGTGTTTGTGATGAGTACGATTAAGATTGTCTCTTATATCTCATATTTATATTACTCTTTTTGACGAAAAGGACTAGAAAATTCTAAGAGAAATGCATAAATAATCATCTCACCACTAAAACCCGCCAATCATTTATAACATTTATGTGCTTTGACACATTAAAATTGGGATGTTAAACATACATAATTGGGTATTTTCTTTTCTCTCTCTTATATGCCCATGCATGTTATGCTCAAAAAGAAAAATATGCAAAGAATAAAAGCAAAAAGATCAAAATGCTTTTAATATGGTTGCAAGTGTGTTTCTAGGAGATGTGGGAGTTATAGGATGTACTTCGAATGTGATAGTCCACATCAAGCAGTTATGATTGTGTGTGAGTGTATTTGTTTTTCTCTAGTCTCAAATCATCATAACTTGAGACACTTATGTACTCTTGCTATGTTTCACACACAACACGCAAATTCTTTACTACTTTTTATACATGTGTAGGTACAATGTGATATAACCATCATAAGGAATACATGTGTTAATATATGCTCACTAAACTGTCTTAACTCATTTTGAAATATAAAATTGGTTAGACTTGTTGTGTGTGTGTGTATGTGTTTTTGGATCTATGGATGCTATGCTTATATGTTGAGAGATGTTTTGAGAGCTTAACATACTGATTGGATCTTTAGTTGAGTAGCTTGCTCGTTGCATTTATCTCCTTGTGTTTTTCCCTTTAAACAAAATAAAAATAAAATAAAAAACTCCTTTTCTTCAATCTCGATAGCTTCTCGACAGATCATTTCTATTGAACTTTCTTTCTTCTTTTCTCAATAGAAAGCTCCATAGATTCCCGATCCATCAAGAATTTTTCCTCTGCTCTCTACCAGCTCGATAGATTCCTCAACAGATACTCGATCTATCGAGATTTCTGGGTTGCTCCTTGATGGAAGTTCAAAAGTTTCTCGATCTAACGAAGTTTCTGGGTTTCATCTCGACAGCTTCTTCGATCCATTGAGCCAAATTTCTTTGCTCTTTGTTTGCTCGATAGATTCTTGACAGATTGTTTGATCCATCGAGGTGATTTTTTCCATTGACAGATCCTCGACAGCACCTCAACAGATTCAATTCTGTCAAGATTTAAAGCTCGATAGATCCTCGATAAGAATCTCGATCCATCAGGCTACAATTTCTATTTAAAGGGGAGGTGTGATTCAGATTTCATTTCTCTCACTTTTTCTCGATAGATCCACTTCTCTCTCGACCCAAACACTCTTCTCTCACTCTAATCTCCACTCCTTTTAAGATTTCGGCCTAATCAAGCTTCAATCTTGTGGTATGAACTTCAAATCCTTCCTATCTTTCATGCATTTCACGCATTAGACCTAGGTTTTGGGGTTTTTGCTATATTTTGGGGTTTTTGAAATTTTTGTGAATATTGTGGGTTGGAATATGTGAATCTGATCTTATATGGCCATGCATTGCATCCTCATTGCATTATAACAATGTTTCATGCATATTTAGATGTGTGTAATTGATTATTGTTGTTGAGTGCTGTTAGGTTTGGATTGGGTGACCCCTATGATGCTCTTAAATTCTCATGTCACATGTTCATGCATTTTTCATGCATACGTTCTTTTCTTATCTACTCTGAACATGTGTTTCCTTCTGTTCTCTCTCTTTCTCTAATAGATTGTGGTATGGCACCCAAACAACGCAAATTCATTCTGGCTCAAAACCCTCATCATGGTTCCAAGTCATCCTCTTCTATTCCATCTCATCTTTGGTTCCATGATGAGAAGGCCAAGAAGGACTTCTTTGAGAACTTCCAGGCCCATGGTGTTTATCCAGAACGCCAAGTCGTTTTGTCGAATTTCTCCGACACTACGCTACTCGATGTCATTCAGACTCAGGGATGGGAATCTCTATGTGAGAAACTCGTACGATCTCCTATCGTGTTTATATAGGAGTTTTACTTCAACATACACGACATTGATACCTCTGTGCGTCGATTCGCTATGCAATTTAGAGGTACATGTATAGTAGTTACCCTCGATCTTGTTGTCGAGGTACTACGTATCCCTAGGGTATTGCATCCTAACTACCTTAGCTATGATCGTCTATGGAATGTGTCTTGAGACATGCTTATCTCTCACTTTTGTGAGACTCCTTCCATATAGGGTGGCAAGTTAAACACTCCATGCTCGGGTTTTGCAAAAGGCCCGAGATTCCTTAACATGGTGATGACATTCACTCTCACACCATTGTCTCACTATAACTCCATCACTAAGCCTCGTGCTCGTTTTCTTTTGTCTTTGATAGAGGGTCTCACCATTGATTTTCCCTCTCACTTCATCACATCTATTCTAGATGTGTATTTGGATACCGCGACTCGTGATAAGCTCATCTTTCCTTCCGCTATCACGTGAATCTTTCAACACTTCTCCATTCCCATTCCTCTCTCTCCTCTCTTCACCATCATGGGTGCCATATGCGCTAGTTGTGTCCGGTGGAATGAGGCCTAGCTTCGACCGAAGCGGCCATATGTGAAGATGACCAATCCTACAGCTTCTGCTGTTCCACCCTCTTCCTCAACTCCTTCTACCTCCGCTCCTTCCTCTTCCGTAGCTGGTGTCACTCTCTATGCCATCATGGAGCAACTACAGCGGATGCATGCTGATTTTGGTGGTCATCTTGACTATCTCACTGATGAGATGTGTCAGATGAACACTAGGATAGGACGCATTGCACGCTGACAGGCTCGCATCGACAGCTATGGACCTTCTCCTTCTCTTTCTCTAGAGCGTCCTGTAGTTTCTCCTTCTGAGGATGATGAGGATGATGCTGACTCTCCTGGTAATAACGAGATGACGACCTCTCAATGACTTGCCCTTTGTCATTCGTGACAAAAAGGGAGAGTAGTTTTGGTTTGAGAGTAGTCTTGTACTTTGCGGGAGAGTTAGTATAGGACATTTTTGATAGGGGAAGTGTATATAGTATTGAGAGATGTAGTGAGGACTTTATGTTTTTTTTTTCCTTCTTTTTTTTTACAATAGCCTCTTGTATACTGGTCTTATGACCATTTTTACATACATGTACTTTATTTTCATATATATGATGATGATGTATGTTTTTCTTCACCTACCTCTGTATGTGTTGTTTATTTTCTCTCTTTATACGAATGTTTCTTTATGTACGTAATTTTTATCTCTATTTCACACATGATGCCTTTATAGTCGAAGCTTGACAGAAACTTGACACAAGCTATTTCTGTCAAGACTTACGGAATTAGAATTTCCAGATCTGATTTTAGGCCCAAGTTGATGTGTATGTGTTGGGTTTCTTTTCTCACAACCTTAGATATATATAAGGCTTATTTTAAAGGCTGTCATATATGTCGATAGTGAACTAGTTCATTATTCTCTTTGAAGATGATAATACGTTTTTACGCCAAGGGTTTTGTGACCAAGGAGCTTCTTGATCTTCATCATTGATGAACTGAAGAACTTTGCAGCCAATAACCTCTTCAAATTGCTAGAGTTAGTCATGTACTGGAATCCGTGCACATTGGTTAGTCACGTATTAGGATTCGTGCATCAAGGGAAAGATGGCCGCTACAATACAAATCCAATTGGGTATTATGGTAAGGGTTCAACTGTAGGTTGGTATTTCAGGATAGGCCAAAGGGTTTGGTAAGATTCCTTATTAGTTTCTTGGACCTTTATATATGCCATCTACAAATTTATGTGCAAGACGCCGACATTGTTTTTGGGTAAAAATTCTTGGCCAGGAATACCTCAGGGCATTACGGAACAAAATTTAACCGAGTTTTTTTTTTTCTTGCCAAAGACTTTTCCATTTGTTTCTCAGACCACTGTATATGCCACCTATAAGTTTTCGTGCAAAAACGCTGAAATTGTATTCCGATCAAAATTCTTGGCCAGTTGGACCTAGGGGCATTATTGAACAAAATTTAACCGAGTTTTTTTTTTTCTTGCAAAAGATTTTTCCATTTATTTCTCGAACCACTATAGCTTCGTTTGGATTGCGTCTGCATTTTCATGCAAACGCATTTTTGACGCTTTTTTTTTTTTTTTTTTTTTTTTTTTAAATTCCAGCCATGAACAGTGCATCAAGGCAAGTGCACAGTATTTTCATTAATGAACAGTAACCAATTTTTTTTTAATTTTTTTTTATTGTTTTCAGCAAAATAAACAGTATCCAAATGCACACTATATTTGCTATCTACAAGTTTTCGTGCAAAAACGCCGGAATTATATTCTGGTCAAAATTCTTGACTAGTGGGACCTAGGGGCATTTTCGAACAAAATTTACCCAATTTTTTTTTCCAAAAATTTTTCCATTTGTTTCTTGGACCTCTATATATGCTATCTACAAGTTTTCATACAAAAACGCTGACATTGTAATCCGGTATGTTTGTTTTTAGACCCCTTAAAACACAATTGAATTAACCTAGTAAATTAGCCAAGTGATTACTTAGTTCAAATTTCAGATCTAGGTTAACACAATCATATAATCATATCAATGTAAAGTGCGGAATATAAAGAACACAAAGATATGATGACCCGGGAAACCAAACTGGTAAAAACCTGGGGAGGATTTAACCTAGCCATCCTCAAGGTAAACTTGAATCCACTATGAAAGAATCGAAATTTTACAATAGGACTTAGACTACTAACATCCTATTGCTACCCACCAGTAGAAACTTACTGACACGACCACGTGCAAACTCCGAGACCACAGACTCCTTCTTTCTTGGATTCTCCAGCGAATACAAGCACACCCGCTTGTGTTTCTTTAAGCTCCTTAATGCAGCAATCGAATCGATTACCAAGTTCTTGACATAGTCTTGAATCTTGGAAACCCTAAGTATGTGTGAAGGCAACCACTTCTTGATCTCACAAAAGATTCACACACACAGCATAATGGACAACCAAAAACGTGGCTAGGGTTTTCCCTTTACTTAAGACAAAACATAAAACCCTACACGTCAAACGGGCTTGGGCTGAGTTGGAAGAATTCTGCAGAAAAACATTCAGCTCGAGTTTCGATCGATCGAGTCTAATTCTCGATCGATCAAGCTAGACAGAATTGCATAGTAAATTTTGCAGTAACTCGATTCCAACTTTACATAAAACGCATATACTTTGAGCAAGTCTAAACAAGACTAAAACCTGTTTTGATCATGGTTTGCCAACAATACAAATTAGAGTTCTAATACATTAGTTCCTAATCCTTAGAACCTAACACGGTAAAAATTCTTGGCTAGGAGTACCTTGAGGCATTACGAAACAAGATTTAACGGAGTTTTTTTTTCTTGCCAAAGATTTTTCCATTTGTTTCTCAGACCACTATATATGTCATCTACAAGTTTTCGTGCAAAAATGTCGTAATTGTATTCCATCAAAATTCTTGACTAGTAGGACCTAGAGGCATTATTGAACAAAATTTAACTGAGTTTTTTTTTTTTTCTTTTTCTTGCAAAAGATTTTTCCATTTGTTTCTCAAACCACTAAATATGCTATCTACAAGTTTTCGTGCAAGAATGCCAAAATTGTATTCCGGTCAAAATTCTTGGCCAGTAAGACCCAAGGGCATTTTTAAACAAAATTTACCCAAGTTTTCTTTTCTTGCTTTTTCCATTTGTTTCTTGGACCACTAAATATACTATCTACATGTTTTCGTGCAAAAATACCGACACTGTATTCCGGTCAAAATTATTGACCAGTAAGACCTAGGGGCATTTTCAAACAAAATTTACCCTATTTTTTTTTTCTTTCTAAAGATTTTTCCATTTGTTTCTTGAACCTCTATATATGCTATCTACAAGTTTTCGTGCAAAACATTGAGAATTAGATGCTCTTTTGATTGTCAATATGTTTTCTGGGAATTATTCTTCTGCTAGACATTTATCGTATTTGGTTGATGATTGCAGGCTCTGCTTAACAAGATTCCCCATCACCAAGTCAAGCATTGTTACAGGGAAGCTAATAGTGTGGCTGATGCGCTAGCTAGTTGTGGAGCAAAGATGGAGGATGGTTTTGTTGTTTTTGATAACCCACCTGTTTATGTTTTATCCTTACTTGCTCAGGATGCTTCTAATTATGTGTACTTTAGGCTTTGCCGTGGCAGTGCTAATACTGCGGGTTTTTAGTTTAATATAATTTCCTTCGAACCAAAAAAAAAAAAAAATGTATTTAATCTGTATCTTCCCATTTAGTTATGGATTTCAAATCCGTATTTAAATGGTGGATGGGCTTGAGATTTGGGGAAGTTTTATAATTTATATGAAAATTTGGTGTTAATGCATTGCAACAACTATGGCCTTGAGAGGCAATCCAATGGATCTATATAATCTTGTGGGTGGAATGAGGTAGTAAATAATAACTAATTCAATTTTATGTGTTTAAAGTATGTTAATATACTGGGATGCACGGACGCGGCAAAATGGCCACCGCACCCACTTCCGACGCAGCAACGCGCGAGGGACGTCGCTGCCTGCAGGTCGAACCGTGTCCAGTTTTTTTTTTTTTTTTTTTTTTTTTTTTTTTTTTTTTTTTTTTTTTTTTTCGTTTTTTGGTTTCCAAATTCGTGCCGACTCACGCCGATTTGACTCTGACGCGTGCCGATTCGCGCCGATTCACGCCGATTCAGATCATATCGGCCGAATATTGGTGTGTTTCGGCCGGAAAAAGGAAATCGGTCGGTAAGGAAAAAAAAAAAAAAAAAAACTTAAACTGAAAATACCGGTGGACTGGACTGGATATTGATACGCCACTGTCACCGGTGGACTGAAATCGTATCTTTGCTTCTTCGTGTTCTTCTTTGCATCGTCTTCTTGAGTGAGTACTGAGTTGTTCTGTACTTCTGTTCTGTGTTTTTTTTTGGGAGTCTTCGCAATATGAATCTAATTTTGAGTATTCCAACATCTTCTGAACTTTTGTTCAATCCTGCATATTCTGAAGTAAATTTCCAACCCTACCCATGCATGCACACCCTTACTTTCAATCACTCATTTGAGTTCTTGGCTGCTTGCAAGTCATGAACAGACCATTTCAACATCTTCATTTTGGGCTAACACTTTTTAAGAGAAATAAAATAGCAAACTGAAAGTCAAACTTACCTCAGGAGATAAAAGATCAAGTAAAAAAGATTAATTAAGAGATAACCTCTAGAACTAATTAACATCCATGTATATATCACATCACAAAACTAGTAAAATACCAACAGGTGAGGGCCGTTTGGTAGAGGAGTTAGAGTAATATTATTTGTCTTTTTTTGAAATATGTGTAAATGTGAATGGAGAAATATGTAAAAATATGTGTAATGTAAAACATGTGTTTAAAACGCTCTACCACGCGGGTCTTAGATTTTTCAGATCAGGACAACTATTCTACCTACTGTACAGGATTCTTTCTTGAGTATGCACATTCTAGCTCCATTTGAAGATCTACATACTCATGATGCATTTATACTTAAGAAGTTCATAGCTAGTTTATGGACTCTTCCTGTTTCCAAAAAGAGAGGGAGTGAGTGACCGGCGGTAGGCGACTAGGCGGTAGCTGGCCTGGTCGTGTCGAGCTGCAAGAAACGACTCAGTGACTCACGGACAGTTGTTGGTCACCTTCCATGGACGGTGCCAGAGGCGGTACGGTTGGGTCGGCGCGGGTCGGTTGGGTCGGCTCTGGTATCACTCTGTGTGCACTACACTTTTTAAACTTTTCTTCTAGATATCTCAAACGCAACGAGGGCTTGACAAAACAAAACCCCGATCTTTCATGTCAATTCATCAATAATCTCGTCGTGAACAAGTATAAAGGCTCATTTGACATCAAGCCACTAGTTTTAGAGACCAACCTCATTGCTTTATTCACCCGAAACACCTCATCCTCTAAAGCAGTCCGTGTCCAACTACTACCATTCATTTTTATTCTCTTTGGACAGTAGCCTAATCTTACACATTTGCTAGTTTCAGAAATATTGTGGCTGTCATCTAAAACTGATTTCATTGGAGGAGTTGGTTTTTGGCTCATGGAATTCCAAGTCCCTTGAAGAGTCCCCAACATGCTCTTGTGCTGTTGCCGTTGGCTTCAAAGAATTACTTCCTTTGCTGCCATTTGCTGAGCTTCCAAATACAAATTTCAAGAGGCCTATACTTGGCTGACCTTCTTTGTCTACAGAAAGTGTATCAAGACATTCTTGCATGAATTAATAGAAAACGTACAACAGTTAGAAATTATACGTCCGCTGGAACTGGAATAAAAGCAACACTCTCTCAACTGGAAGGAATTGATACTTACCTCGGACTTACTTTGCAGCCATGATACGTCCGCTGTACAGGCGAGGGCTAAGATGGATTCCTTATTCTTAATAAATTTTTCCCAAATTTGCCACTTGTAATGAAGCTCTCTATATTTGTTCACAACATCAAATAACTTAAAATCCAACTTAAATTTCCCAACCAATTCCTTCTTAAGATATTTAAACTCCTGTATACCCATTTTTTTGTCGTCTGGGACTATTTCATTGCACAACAGGAAATAATATTTCAAGATTTCCGGATTAGTCAAATCGGCTTCTTCCATCTGGGGTCGTTTACCATTATCCAAATTTTGCTAGACGGACAAAAACAAAAATAGAATATTAGCTCTGTCCCAACAAAAAGTGCACTAATAACATGATCATAGCGTAAATTGAAGTGTAGTAATCTAGATTTTAATAATAAGAAAGTTGGTAGTCAACATATTTTGGAATGCATAAGATGAGATTAATTAGCAAAAAATAAGAAAGGAGCAGATGAAGCAGGGTAGACAGAGAGTTTTTGAGAATAAGTCTGGAAATTTATAAATAAGGAATAAAATAAATGAGATAGTAGTTAGGATAAATTATATTGTAATCAGAATAATGAGTTATTGAAATCAGAATAATTAAAAGCTACTAGTTTCAGCAAAAAAAGAGTGAACTAGTTCAATATATCTTCTTGTAAATGTGCACGTCTCAACATCTCCGAATAGAACAACAAAAAGCAAAAGCAAAGCCAAAACAGAATAACAATATGAATATAAACCCAGACCTGAAGATTGTGGTTGTGGTTGGGTGCGCGGGAATCGAGAAAGGGAAGATGAAATAGAGAAAAGGGAAACCAGAAACAACATTCGAGAGGAGATTGTTTTTGAAATAATGAGATGCGGCTTGTTAGGAAGAGGAAGAAGCATTTTAATATGGTAGTTATGCGGCTAGGACATGTTGCACAGAATATTTGCCATTAATTTGAATGGTCACACTGTTAGAATTACGTGGCATTTTTAATTAATAATAAAATTTTATTTTCACATTCATAATTTTTATAGGTATATTCTATTGTTTAAATGTAGCATGTGATGTCATCTTTGTAGAAAAATTGTGTTAATAGTTAAGGAACTACAGATGGAGAGTAATGATTTTTCATTGATTATTAAATTGTTCTAGATTGAATATTACCACTGAATCCTATACTTGTTGTGCTGCTATATGATAAGATGATTTACTTCATCATTGAGGTAGTGACTTTAAGTAGACAAGTGAGTGTAATGTAACAAGTATATACACTAAATCGGATTCGATCAAGAACACCTTATGGAGAGATCACTATTATGCACGCCACAAACGAGCTTAAAAGATCTGTCTCGCTCTTGGGCTCACAATATACTTATAATGTGGGTTTTGGATTTCCTACTTTGGGTGATTCTAACCCAGAGACCCAGCAATATTTTTACAACTTCTGTATTGCTTTCCTTTCGCTCTTTGTAGCTATTATTCTTGATTCGGGGCTCTCATTTCAGACTTTCAACAACCTTCTCCCTTTCCTTAGCCTCGTATATTTATAGTCCAAAATTAGTGGGAAAATCATGATTACTCTCATGGCTAGTGGGACTGGAGGTCCAATATTGTTATCGCTAAGTGGATGTTTA